>MJUU01043954.1:20630-52768 GCA_002080025.1 Modiolus philippinarum | reverse complement strand
GAGCAGCGAAATGAGCACACGAGCAGTGAAACGAGCACGCGAGCAGCGACATTCCCAATCTGACCCTATTTAAAGCTTTGTTCTGTAATATATCGTCATTCGTTCTTCGAATCCAGAGAGAGGAAGACGTCCATAATGTATCACTGCGACCTTTGTGAATACACAACCAATCGCCACCTCAATCTCGTACGCCAGAAGAATCAGAAACACGACATGGAAGATACTTTGCCAAATGAATCGGATACAGAGTCCAACGTATCAGAGGAAAGCAATCACTCTAACGAATCTGCCTATAGCAACGAGGAAAGTAACGACTCTAATACGTCAGAAGAGTCCACCGACGAAAGCACTGACGATGAAGATGACCAAGAGTCTCCATGGAAGTTGATCGTGAATCAAACATTTGACAAACTCGAAGCAGAATACACCAAGAAAGTAGAAGACTTGATGGAAGAAGGACACGACTCCGAAAAGGCTCGTTTAGCCGCATATGAAGACATGAATAAACTTTTTAGAGACCATATGAGAAAACAATACCTGGAAACGGTGTTCTGGATGCAGGATTTCAGCAAAGATCCAATTCACAAAAAGATCAGAGATACAGCCAAACGTTTAAGAGATGAATAAGACTACGAAACCAGGGAATCTTGGCAATATGCAGTGAAGAAAAGAAAATATCTGTTAGATGACGTATTGGACGGATTCGAACCACCACCAATCGAAGACAGCAACGACTCGATGTAAATAAAAGAAAAGAAGAAAAGGGGGTGTGGGTAATGCGGCCTATCCGTAGGGTAGCCAGTCACAAGCCTGGAGAAACGCAGAGTGCCCCTTTTGTTAAAATTCACCAAATGACCCCCTTGTCAAAATTTTGGACCCTCGTTGCACCCAAACTATTACAGATACCACCTCACAAATGTCTCCATTCGATTTAGAATGACAAAGATACCCGGAACACATATATAGTATGTCCTCAGTACTTGACTTAGGAAAAATTGTATTTTGGGCCATTTCCGAAATTTTAGACCCCTTATAGCACCCCAAAATATTAGAGATATGACTTAATACATGCCACCATTCGATTAAGATGGTCAAAGTTACCCCAAAAACATATATAACATGTCTATAGTACTTAACTTGCATTTTGGGCCATTCCCGAATTTTCGGGTACCCCTATCTTCCAAACGGTTAAAGATAGAGACTTGAAACCTTCACCAATCGCCGTAGGAGCGCAAAGTTACTCCGGATTGATATATACATTGTACGGGAAACGAACGATAACTCTAGTAGAATATGGGACCGTTCACCCCCCTTTTTTTACGCAGTAAAATGCTAAAAGTTATATTCACTTCCGTTGACGTCATACTTCCGGTTGACGTCATTTCCGGTGACGTCACCTCCGGTGACGTCACACTTCCGGTCATGTGACTTCCGTGACGTCATACTTCCGCCTGGTCCCCTTGGTCCCCGTCAAATGATAATTGAACTGTCCCAATATACTACTCACCTGATCTCACCCATGGTTTCTTATTGGGTCCGTGTTGTTCATCTTTGTGTGTGTATTTCTTCATTTTTCTTTTGTGTGCCGTACCCATGTTGTGTCTCTGTTTTTTTCTTTTTTCGTTTCTGATGTTGCCATTGTCCTTGGATTGTTCGTTTTGGATTGACGGTTCGGTTCTCACTTACTTTACACAGAATTTACATTTGAAGATGCGCACAAAAGTACAACAGCACGCAATGATATTTTTTGTTGGATTTTCTTCTGTCAACAATTTCCCATTGAATAACTTATAGTGTAATATTTAGCAATTTACATATGGAATATAGGACATTTTGTTTTTGATACGGACTTTATCACGGCCAGTATGAAGTGAGCCCGTTAGGGCGAGCTTGATGCGTTACGCCGTGATAAAGTCCGTATCAAAAACAAAATGTCCTATATTTCTTTTATCGGTAATTCACAAAATAATAAATAAAACTCTATAATAACTTGCAATAAGCTGAAATTTCTACTTAAGCACTATTAATTAAATGTTTTTTGCAATATTTTGTATGCATTATTCATTTAACGTATTACGCGTATGGGCACGACAAATAGTACAAAAGCATGACGTCAGCATAGCAACCCGCGGGTGACGCCTTAACAGTGACCGATATTTTCGTGATAGTGTCCAGTTCGGTGATACTAACAATATCCGTCTCTGTAGATCAAAGGAAATTCATACAAATTACCGATAAAATGAAATATTACCCTTTTGGATGTTTTATGATTTCGGAAAATTTTAAGTTTTCTGGGGTAATCAATTAAAAAGAAGACACATATGAGGTGAGATGTAGCTGTTTTCATCATAAGAACGCTTTGCTGTTTCCAGTTTTTGCTTAGCATAGCAGATGGACCCCGATTTGACACAACAAGTACATTTCATTCAAAACAGACTGCCTGGTAAGGGATAAATTATAAAATTATGACCAAATCGGTACACCACTGTTCAAATACGGGAATAAAATATTTGCAAAATACAACTTTAGATAAAAAATTTGACGTTGGGAAGTGGTGTATTTTGGAAACAAATACGCCAATAGTTACATGAAACAATTGTCAAATCAGTTATGAGACATAATTAACAAATATATAGAAGATTAAAAGGCAGGTGCTAAAAACATCATTTTCAATGCTTACAATGAACTGCATTCAAGCTTAGCGTTGACATGTTTGGCATAAACACGTCAACATATTACTCGCGTGCTCAACAAAACAGTCTTTTCAAGTTGTTACAATCATTTTTATTGGTAGCAAATTATGTCCACAACCAATCGTGTATTCTGACCATAGCAATGACCAAATACGGAAATGGAATGTAGGTTTTACTACAAATAGAAAAACGTGTTTATGATGAGAATGAATAAACATCGTACAACTTTACATAAGTAACTGGAAAATAATTTTTCACAAAGAAAGGAATAGTGATAAAAAAGTTACTAGAAAGAAAATCAACTGAGAAAAATTGGCGGATCCAGGCTGTTGGGGTTTGACCCCGCCTCTTTTCTCGAAAAATGTCTTGCAGAAATAGAGAGAAATAAAGCCCGCCCTTTTTATGGAACCAAACTGGAACACAATTTTTCTGGACCAACTGCATCATTGAGAAAAAGTTTCATTTGTAATTTTGAAAAAAATCCTGCCTTGGTGCGATTCATCTGTTTTTATATTGTTGACAAATCGTGCATTGCAAAATGGTTGAAAGCAATTTTTTTATTCAGAAAAAAGATGAATATTTGCTATGGAACAGCTCTTGCATTTAAATATCCTGTGTGACTATGAAATCCAACAAGATCTTGTAGTTTGATTTCAGAAATAGCTTTTAAAATGGAAAGTCTTAAATTCTGTCTCAAAACAGTATATATTAAGGTAGCAGTTCAAAGAAGGATTTAGATCTGGGGAATTTGTTGGTAGAAAGGCATATTCCACTACGTATTTCGATTGAAAAATGCGGAGGCAAGTTTGCCAAGCCTATTCACAGAATAAATTGTGATGGAAATTCGTGGATCTTTTTAACAGGGTCTGACTCCTCCGTGTTTGTATTAGTAGTGCGATAGACATGGGTTTTAAAATCATTTTGACATTGTCTGACGGGAATACAAAGAAATGCACTTGCAGATTCAACAATACATGTATAGTAGTGCAACAAAGGAGATGATACAAAACAACACAAATTGACACTAGCAGAGATAATTAAAGGAGTTGAAACCCTTTTTAACTAGAACAAAACTTTCAACTATAAGCGGGTCCATCCATCACACTCCCCCCCCCCAATAAAAAAACTGAAAAAAAGAAAAAGAAAAAAACTAGGGTAACAAACCACAAATTTCTTTAAAAATCATTTCAACCTAAAAATATGATCTGTTGATACCCAAAATTCCCCCCCACGATCAACAAATCGCAATTTTCTTTAAAATTACATTTTGTTGAAATCTCGGAGTTAAATGGAAGCAATCTTGCCATAGTCCTTGTTGGTCCCTCCAAAATAAATCGAATGCAATCGGTCGATGTTGTATAATGTAGAATATATACAAATTAGTCGGTTTTGATATATCATCGTATTCTAGAAGAGTATTTTAGTATATACAAAATTTGCCTATGCAACACTGATATCTGTCAATTTTCTCGTTTTCTACCAGAATATTTTAACATATGAAAATTTGTGTATGTAACAGACACGTTTTTCGTCGACAAGCTTTACACAGCCACGAGCTTGTTGTTAAGAATATTCCAGTTCTAAACCCGTTACCTTTATTGAATATTTACATCTTTTATTTTCACCATAATATAAATTGACAGTCAAATGTTTTAAAACTTTGTTAGAATATCAAATGCAAAAAATTGGACAATTAAAAGTTTTTTCTATTAGATTCTATGCTATCTTAATCAGTCGAGATACAAATAAAATCTCGTGCACGTTCATAATTATGGTTTCTCACTTCAGTGCAAGCCAATGAAAGTAAACGTTACATTTTTGCTTCAAAACAATTTGTTTAAACCTTCTCAAGCAACATCCCAACGCTAAGCTTGCTTGCAGTTCATTGTATTTTTACCAAGTTTGTAAACGGCCGTACTGGGGTATGTTTGAACTTATAAGGATTTATTGATGTATAATTTAGTAAACTATTGCTTGCTTTTTGTTTCTGTTGTATTGAGTTCAAGACGAACTGGTGAATTGAATAAAATTCCATTCAAAGCAGTCCTGTGTGTATATTGAAGAGCAGGGTAACGTCAAAAGTCCCCATTTTTAACGTCACAGGGACCACAATTTAACTCGACAACAGTCGAGATGTTGATAAATGATATTAAAATTCCATGGGGCTTTTGAGTAATTTAAACTCGTTAAATAAGCGACTTTTTAAATATCTGCCGCTGTATTTTACTCACTACCTCCCAATGACAACACACACATCTCATAAAAAATAAAAGACGTAATGTACGAAATTGCAGGAGTTTATTGTTAAGCTGCTTCTGTTTGTGAACGAGAGTAGTAGGAAAATGACGATTCTACACCACCCCCGCTTTGCAAGGGGAAATCCTGCATAGGGCTCCGACCCCGACGGCCAAATGCAAACGGACGGCATTCCTTTTTAGCAGAGTCATGGTCTGCATCTCAGCCCAGCCCAGGTACTTAGCCCAATATCACGGTCATAGATTGTACTTGAAGAGTGGAAGTCGGCTCTACGATGGTAGTGGATTGATCCTTGGCCCCAATAGCCCTTTCAAGAGTATTCCCCTGCTAGGCATGCTCCTGTTTAAGAATTAAATGCATTATTTTGAAGTTTCATTGGGATATGAAAGTGTTGACCGAAGCACATTTTTAATGAAGCGCGTTAGCGCTCCATGTTGAAAATATGCGCTCGGTCAACACTTTCATAATTCCTATGAAACTTCAAAAAAATGCATTCAATTCTTATAATTACATTTTAACCGAAATATATATATATATAAAAAAAAACCACAATTTATTTACAGGAAAATTTCATCATGTACATTGGGGATTCTATTTTTACAATTCATCCGCCAGCACGTGAACATGTGGTCAAATGTGTTTCATAGGAATTGCAACTTCACATTGATATGCCACATGATCGATGTTCACCTATTAAACTGACGGAATTCAAATGGATATTCATGAGACGTAATTATCAATAAATGACGAAGTAGATGCCAGTCATATCGCATGCATGCAAGTACAGGTATTGGGCAAAGAACCTGGGCTGAGATGCAGACCACGACCTTGGGGTTTCACGCAGCATACTTTTCGACCCTTCTTGAGATATAATCCGGATCCCACGGCTTTTTGGAAGGCTGCACTACCCAAACCTCTAAAGGCAGTGCAGTTTTGGGTAACATAGGTAGCGCAGCAGAGGCGAAACCTGCAAACATGGGGAGAAATCCACCTTCCTTTACGTTATACATCATCTGCTTCGGGCTCATCTCCGACACCATACCACTCTGCAAGAGCTTGGTGATGCGATGAATCTGCCGTTGAGTGAGGAACATCTTATGCCCACCAGATAGGTTGGCATGCAGCAATCGGACACTCACGGGGCAACCCTTCTTTGCCGCACGCTTGATTTTCTCTGCCTGACCGTATTCTTAATAATCCATTTATTTATACTTCACGCAGATGGAAGAGCATACTGAGATGCTCCCCTCCCAGATCGATGTTGCGTCCGTCTTGATCGGTCAGGTAGGTTTGCATGTGGTCGATTGTCTGCACGGTCATGGGGAAGTAGACAAGATTCTTAGGGTCTAGATGATATTCATACCCGGATCGTCCCTGGGAAAGAAATGGATGGTGGACTGCTGGGTGCCGTTGACGTAACTGCCGTTGATGATATCACTATTCACGTGGATTATATTGATGCTGATGTTATCGACGATATACTCCGGTCGTAGATATACGTTCAGCGATCGAATCCAATTTCCGTATTCATGCTATTAGGCACATCGAAAACCACTTGGTAGCTCCTGGCTAGGGTGAGCGTTGCTTTCCGAGTTTCGCGGTTGGCATCAAGAAGGATCTTAGTCTTGTGTTTGCTGAGCCGCATTTGTCGCTAGATCTCATCATTGATATCGGCGATGTCATAGGAGCGAGCCGGTGCTCAGGGCGATGGGAAACCAGTGGGCACCATCGTCTGGGGAGTAGCGGAAGGAATTATTTCCGGCATGGATATTGGGGATGGAGTAGTACGTTTCCAGATTCACGAGGGCGATCTCATAAGATTTCTCCTCGAGCACTTGGAGGGATGGGTTGAAGCGGGTCAAGGTCTGGCTATATATCGTCCTCAGAGACGATGAAGGAGAACCCAGGCTTGGGTTCGGTATTGGTTGCGATTTTCCGCAAAAGTGACGCGTCCATTTATCTAATCCTCCCCAGAAGACGACGCTCATCTCCTAGCTATCTGATTCGAATTGTGGATTCGAACGAAGATGATAAGGGCAAAGGCTTGGGTATTGGCAGGGACGTTGCACTCGAAGTTGGCTCGGATCTGGATATCCACGGTCGATTGTTTCAGCCGCTCGTACTAATCACTCACGTCGATGACGAAGAGGATAGAGATCGATAAAGTCGGAGGGGTTGACACCACCATTGCTCAGCAGACTTTCCATGCGGTAGAATTTCTTGCAGAATTCGGCGACTTCCTTATAGATCCTAGCGATCCTGCATTAGGTGGAGCTTGCAGTATCACTCACTGCAGGGTAGCGATCGGAAATTGAATTGAAAGTCACATGGATATTTCGAAATCGGCAGTGATCGAAGATGGCTGGGTTGGCTTCTTGATCGTTACTCTTATCGGTCTGGAAGGCGACGATCACCCATCGGGGTCTCTCTTGGTTGCTTCTGGTGGAGAGTCACCAGGTGAAATTATTGCTTTTGAGGACTTCGATCGAATCGCACTGCCGATCTCTAGCTTCACCTTGCACTCGATGGTCTTATAGAGCCACAGCTTCTGGTCGTCGTAGACCAACTTATCGTAGTCCTAGGCAAAACCAAAGATATGCTTCAAGGGGATGGTAAACGAGAAGGATCCCTTATTTGCGGGTTTGGCGATGACGTAAGCCTTTGCCGGGGCAAATCCCAGATTCGCGACGGCGGCAGTGAGAGGGGGATATCCTTGAACTATAGCTGGTTGAGGCCTTGCGATATGAAGAAGTCATCGGGTTAGGTCAGCATCCCCAGCATGGTGGTGGCGATTCCGGGACTGTTGACGTGCTCAATCTGCTGACCGGAGAGTCGATAGCTAATGCTACGAAAGAGATACATGGCGGCGTTATGGATGAGCGATACTTGATTAGCGTCGGCATAGGCGGTCCCACCGTTCTTCAGAAGTCTGCCTTCGATTAAGAGATAACTGCGGGATGGAGCAAGAGATCCCGAGTCTCCATACTGATGCAGATCTCCATACCGGCATTATTCAGCTGAGCCACGCCTTGATATTCGTATTCGTGAACCTGATACTCCTGGAGAATTTCATCGAAAGTCAGTCCTTCATGATGGCGCCGTCTTCCACTCGCAATCCAAAGATATGATCTACTTTGGGAGTCATACAGAGTTGAAGATAGTATTTTGCTCGATGACCGAAGTTTCTAGTCAGTGCTTGCCCGATTAAGAGTGGATCGTCGTTGTCCTTGGCGGATTGAGAAAGGGCAGGCAAGGGGGCGGGTAGGGCGAGTAGTAGGTCATCGATATTTTTGGTGATCTAGGAAGCAGTCCCCTTTTGCGTCACGGGCTTGAATATCTTGGAAAGGTCGCGACTGATTCCGATCTCATCCGGACGACGCTGCATATTGTTAGCCTGAATACTATGCTCGGTCTCCTGCAGGTCCCTAGCAAGCGCCTCACGCTGTTTAGGATCGGTTATCTTGATGAACTTCACTTTATATATAGCATAGCGAACGCCTCTAAGCGTTGGAACGAACGCCCCTAAGCATTGGAACGAACGCCTCTAAGCATTGGAACGAACGCCCCATAGCGTTGGATTGAACGCCCTTAAGCTTGTGATTGAACGCCCCTAAGCGTCGGAACGAACGTCCCTAAGCGTTGAATCGGACCCCATGCATTTGGGGGAGCAGAAAGATTCCATCCTCTCCGCGGTTTTATTATCGTACTCCCTCACCATCCTGACTTTTACACCCGACCAGAATGTAGCGAATTTGGGTATGGCTATATCTCGTAGCGGATACTATGCATAGCCTTACCCCGAGCGATCAGAGCTTCACACCGGCAGCAATTCGTATGAAATTGCTTCGAATACCTCTTGCATTTATCGATTAGAGGTTTGGAAGGATACGTGCATCGATGGCCGCGAACGTTTTGATGCAGCACTTGGGTCCGGGCAGCGGCCGATGTTTCCGATGGCAATGGGAATTATAGGTCCTTCCCTCGAAATTGTGCTCATCGATGCGGTGAGCATATCTTTCTCCGCCACATTCTCTTCATCTATATCCTGGGTCCATGCCATAAATAAGCATTCGCTCCCACTGGTGATCGCATTCAGGGGCTTCGAATTCCCGATCAAAGCCATGTTGATTTTCCTGAAAATGATTCATTTTTTTTATCTTATACTCCATAGAACTCATCCAGATTACATCGATACTTTTCAGCCGTTTTGGGGCACGTGAGATCGATGCTCATGAATGCGCGAGGCTTGGCCTCAGAGCAGTTGCATAGGGTATCGAAATGAGCCGAGGAAAGACCGCTGCAATCGTCCTGGCGGATATGATCGCGATTCTTGGTATCTTGCTCGAAGATAAGATGAAGCAAGCATTCTGCCGGATCGATTGCCGCGGCAGCTTGAAATAATTTTGGCAGAAGTAGAAGCATACCACGTTATTATGGCACCCGCGCACGTAGTAGTCTTCGCACTTGCTCTGCTTGCTCAGCTTAAAGTCGTCGAAGACCAAGAGATTCTTGCGAGAGGGGTCGAGGTCGTGAGGGTTGGGCACGTCGCTTACTTGCTCGAAGAAGAAGGGCTCGATACCACTTGGTTTGGGCGGTCGCTTCATCACGTCCACCACGTCGATTAAGGAGTGCGGACAACGATCCTTGATGGAAAAAAGCTCGCGAATATCGTCTTTCGAAAATCCTTCCTCCAGCGCCCGCCGCAGGAGCTGATAAATAGTGGAGCAATTTTCCGAAGACGTAGAATCGATCGTAGTCGAGCAAGCCGTTGTGCGAGAGGAGATTATTAAGCAACGTCGTCTTGCCGCAGTCCGATTTCTCGATGATCAGACCTCGAATGGATCGCTGAGAGAGGACAAAATGCTTATGCCTAAACGCGGAAAGCTCATCGTACGTATGGTCTTCAGCGTCCATTTATCTATATAAAATGGCAATGTACTGCTTGAAATTCAAAAGAAAGACGGCGACGAAAGGCATGAACGCAGTTGTGACCAATAGGCAGCGACGGAGGTCTGCGGCTCCGAGAAGTCCCAATTTATGTCTGCGTCAGGTGCTGGGCTCTGGATTAAGATGTCCAATCTCGCATGCCCGTTGAAATGCACTTACCGGGGCATAATTTCACAGGTCCCGGCACCAAACTTCATAAGCGTCTGAAGGCAGACGGCACCCCTAAACCCTGGTCGGTGCCCATCAACCGAGTGGATCAGGCCGCCTACCATCACGATCTATGCTATGCCAAACATAAGGATACGACCGTACGCGATGCGATCTGCGATAAGACGATGCTAGCCTCTCTCGATGCCATTCCTATGGCATCGTCAGACCAATCATCGGCACCAAGACACGATTTGGGCTGGGCATGAGAAAAAAAGTAAGTTGGTAGCCGAAGAGCTGCATAACTCAGTCCGACGCAAATTAGAGAAATATTGCGTAGTTGTAGGTGGGGTGTACGAAACCTGGGCCGCCGATCTCGTAGATATGAGCGCCTTCTACCGCGATTATCGACGCTTCAAATACCTCCTATGCATCATCGACATCTTTTCCAAGTACGGTTTGTTGGTGCCGCTCAAGGATAAGGTGCGACGGTGCGAGATGCCATCCGTACCATCTTAAAGGATCACAAGCCTAAGAAGCTATGGACCGATAAGGACACGGAATTTATAATAGTGAGCTGAAAGATCTGCTCCAAAAGCACGACGTCGATTTTTACTCAACCGAGAACAAAGAGAAATCGAGCGTGGTGGAGCGCTGGAATCGTACCATGAAGGAGAAGATGTTCAAGTATTTCTTGGCCAATTCTACAAGCACCTACCTCCCCATCTTGCACGATCTCGTCCGCCAGTATAACACCGCCAAGCATCGATTCATCAAGATGACTCCCACCGCCACCAGCAAGAAAGAGCACGAGGCCGAGGTCTTCTGGAATTTTTACGGAGATCTCCCTCTCATGCAGCCTCAGCGATTCGACGTCGGCGATAAAGTCCGGATCATCAAGCAGAAAGGCACTTTCGAGAAGGGATTTTATCCGAGCTGGACGGAGGAAGTCTTCACCATCTTTAAGGCCCTAGCGACGCAACCGCCAACCTATAGCCTCAAGGATTTCAACGGTGAGAAGATCAAGGGATCCTTCTACGAGCCCAAGCTGCAGCGCACTGATCAGGACGTCTTTTGTATCGAGAATGTCTTGCGGCGGCGGACTAGGGATGCCGTGAAGAAGGCCTATGTACAGTGGAGAGGATATTCCAAAACCTTCAAATCTTGGATGAGAGTCCGATTGGGAGTAATCATGGCTTTTCGGGTGCTCTCCAGGAGCATCCAAAACGGCAGATTAGGAGGGGGCACCCAGGATAATGCATCTGCAGTAAGACTCTGAGATCGTAGATTTCCTTGACCAGATGCTCGTAGACGGCTTTGGTGATGGGCTCATTATTCGTCTGGGGGAGTGGGAGATTTAGCAGGCGATACTTTTGGATGTCTAGGTACGTAGTCATCAAACCGCCATTGGTCGACACGCACTTATCGACTTTGCCATCTTCTACGGTTATCAGCTTTTGGTTAGATCTTTGAGGGATGCGTCGTACTCCCTTTGCATCCGCTTGTTGGTCATCTGCATCTGCTTTATTTCTAAATCTAGATTGTCCATGTCTTTCATACCGTCTTTCAGCTGCTGATTGAACAATTTCTTCGTCATGGCGTCCGAGCTATCCCGCGGCAATCCAAGACTTGTGATGCGATGATCGTTTATATCGAGATCCTGAAGTATCCGCCAGACGGGCATGTGCTTCCTCGAATGAGATCAAAATTTATCCATTTATCTATAGTCCGAAGATCACCTCCTCGAGCATCCGACCTTCCAAGCTTCAATATGTGCGAGCAAAAGTGTTCGTAGACAACGTCACCGCGACGCTGAAGTGTAGAGCAGGAGGGATTGGCATCTGCAGCCGTCAGAGCCTACCAAGTGCCTCAATTGTGAACTTCTGCGATTCGGTAGTGTCCATGGGCGAGGGTGCTGATACCGTCGATGAGGATGTGACGCTTTCCGTCTTCGGCGGAAAGCGCGATCTTGTTGATCTCCTCGGTTAAGATCTGATGGAGATGGCTGCGGAGGATGCTCATCGGTCGATGGACCTCCTGATGAGTCTCGAGGCATTGCTTGTAATACTCGAAGGCGATGCTGCGCCCAAAGACGCTCTTGGTGACTGCCTTCGCCTTCTTGGTTGTCTGACCGTCATCCATCCTACAGCCCCACGAAATCAGTCATGATCTTGCCACCGCACTCGTCCTTGAATATTCCGAGGACTTTCTTATTCTTGCCATTGGGGATGCCGGAGGGATGCTCGACGGGGTAGTTGGACGTATCAAATTTGGCCTCGACGTGCGGGCAATATCCTGGTAGAAATCGTCGGTCTGGATCTCGTAAGCTAAGCTGTCGGTGACGGTGAAGAGACGGTCGCGAATTGGTCGGAGGGTCAGATTCTTCGCTAGATCTCAAGCTTATTCGTCATAAACCTGCATGAGTAGACGAATCTCATTTCCAAATGTTTATCCACCTGCTTGAAGAAGCTGATATGTTTTTCATCGGTATTGGGGATACAGTCGATCTTACTCTCAGTGAATCCAAGCTTCTTGACGTATATGTGGGCATCATACCCGCTCAAGTTGTAGAAGAAGATGGGGACGTGCTCCGGGAGCTAGAAATCCAGATTGCCCTGGCTGTGTGCTTCACCGCGATATTTCCCGGTAAAATGGTCGTGGTCCCGAACCCTATCCCCCCTCCCAATTCATCCCCGCAAATGTGGCAGTGCGTGCTTTCTTCAAAGCTCTCCTTGTCCTCGTCGGTCATCACCATGGGCTTGGTCTCCTTGTATATCTTACCGATTGCCCGCACTTCCTCTTCCATGCACTTCACGAATTTCTTGGCCGCAACCTCACCGCAGTAACCACCATGAACGTACTTCAGGAGATAGCAGAAGCCCGATGGTCGCTGTAGTTGGTAAGCCTTCGTGTAGGTGTTGAGCTTCTCCGCGAAGCACTTTAAGTCCGTCCGCATAGATGACGAATGGGACTCTCATCATCTTTTTGTGGTCGCGGAAGGCTATGATGGACCCTTCTTCCGGCATCTCGATCCTGACCAATCCTTTTGGTTGCAATTTTCCATATACTCGTCGAGATGTTTCTGCTTGGTCAAATGGCACAAACCCCTACGGCAAAAGTAAGCTTGCCCATCGTGATTTGTGATCTGCGCAGTCAGAAGGCGTGAAAAGCTCTTGATCCAGCAGTAATGTTGTTTACCTTCGCGAGTCAGGAGTCAGGAATAGTGGATCTACGTGGTTGGGGCCCGTATTCTTGGATATCGTGACGGGTATATTTGAAAGTCCTTTTCCGCATCTTCACCATTCTTTACCCCATCCAATTCAAAGACGTTGGCGTTGATGGTGGGATTGCGCCTCTCAAATTTATCGATCGACCTGAGCGAGACTGGGAAGTCGATGCTTTCAAATTTTATCCCATCCTCCCATTTCTTGTACTGAGCTACGCGGTAGGCATGATTGCTATCTACCTTATCCTGATGACGGGCCGCCAGCACCGCCCACTGAAAGCAGCCATCATCCTCATTTTTGATGATCGCCTTCGTTTTCGCGAGAGCCGCTGGGGTTGGTATGAAGGAACCCCCCTTGAGTGGCTTGAATTGAGATGGATTTTGAGCTTCTCGATTTGTCCGAACGTCCACCCGCTCCCTTCCCGCATGTAATTGGACATATTTCCTTGACCTTCTCCATCATGAAGGCAATCTCCAATTCAAGATTAGGTGATTTGGTAAGGGTAGTCATGGCTGATCGAAAGTAAGGGGTGATGTAGGTATTTGGGGTTGGTCTTCACCCTCTCTGCTAGAAGCATTAAGTTCACATTCAATGCTTTTTTTTGCGAGATAGTGGTGGAGTTTGTGTTCCTACTTAGTTTGCCAAATACGCCATTCAGAGCTTCCTGCCTATTGGTGATCTTGATCTCATCCTCGACAGGGGCGTTTTTGATGTCCTCTTCCACCAGATCGTCTCTCTTTTGCTTAGAGTACTTGGTTAGGCCGCGATTCTTTGCTTACGCTTTCAGCTGCTTCTTGCTGAAGACTTCCTGGGGGGCAAATGTATGGATGGTTTTCTCCTCGCTTCACAAAGGCCTCATTCTTGTTCTTCCTGTTGACCCCATCAGACCCCCACCCTTAGCAATTATACGGATGGTCTTCATGGTCTCTTTGAACACCAATACTCGACGGGGATGGTATCCTCTTCTTCTCTCTCGCTTAGTTGCCGTTTATGCCTCCAGCAGAGACCGTCCTTCCAGAGCTTGCTCTTGCAGAACTACCCCTTCGTTCTCTTGAGTGGGTAGCCGCAGCTGGTCTTCTGCTCCCCTGGTTGATGCTCAGATCGAATCTTGACTTGCTCCGCCCCGCAATTTTGAAACTGCAGGGTGTGCTCATCCAGCTGCGCCAAGTTTGGGGCATTGCAGCACTGTTGCTGCGTTTTGGGGAGTTGGGGTGCTATCTTCCAAATCTTCTTCATTCTTCAGAAAGAAATCCTGGTACCGACCCATTTCTTTCGAATGTTATAAATCTGTGACATCCTTCCCTTTAAGGTGTATTATCTCCACTTTCCTGTGGGTAACTTGTTTACTAGCGAATGCATATGCCATTTTTGTAATTACCCTATGTTCAATAGGAATGCCGTCCTTTTGCTTTTTGGCCGTCGGGGTTGGAGGTCCTATGCAGGATTTCCCCCTTGAAAAGTAGGGGTGGCGTAGAATTGTCATTTTCCTACTACTAACGAGCATTCACACGAAGAATATATGCTTTACAAACATGGTAGTAGCATGCAACATTAACTTTGTCCTATTAATTCTCTTTTTGATCTTCGATTTCCTAATTAGAGTGTACTGATATAACTCACATTTATAAGTTGTCGAAATGCGCATATGCAGAATCCAAATTAACAGCAAATTCGGTATTATGTTTATTTATTACCACTGGGCCGATGCCTCTGCTGGTGGACTGTTAGTCCCCAAGGGTATTCACCAACCCAGTAGCCAGTACTTCCGTGCTGGCCCGAAAACCGATTTGATCTGGAAACCTGCAATATCTAAATTTTACAAAATTTTGTTGACAACTAAGGAATATCTCCCTCTTGCAAAGCTCTGTCCTTAGCTGATTTTGGCTTTTCTATTTAGATCTTATTGGTAATTTGTTCTCTATCAGTCTTTACACATATTTCGGTATATGGATTTCCAATATTTTGATTTTATCTGCACTGAAGAGACATAAGTTGTCGAAATGCGCATATGCAGAATCCAAATTAACAGCAAATTCGGTATTATGTTTATCTATGTTATATAAACTACCAATCACATACGTTTAGTACAAAGTTTTGCTGTATGTAATTTTTAAGGACCAATAATGCAATACATTGCCACTTAATTATGTTCTTACTGGTTTCGATTTCTTTCTTTTTTAGATATCAGAGAACAAGCCGTTGGACAAGCTGGAAAAGTAAAAAAAAAGCACAGCAACTCCAGTCATTGTGATGTTTATTTCGGATGACTTATATTTTCTGAAAGACCCAGGCTTATTATGCTTGGTCTGAATTAAACTAGACTTAACAGCCATGTGGGGTTGCAAAATGATGCATTTTAGTACATCTGCGAATAATCCATTGAACAACATTCTTGTCTACAAATATACACTAGTACAGTGGCGGGATACCAGGTGGTGGCCAGGGTGACACGACCCACCTCCCCAGACTGGAAAATATTTTTTGGAAAATTGGGTTCCGGGCCCCTCCTTATGGAATAATTATGAGTCGGGCCCCATTAACAGAAGGTCTGGATCCGCCACTGTACTAGTAAATGATCTAAATTTTTCCCACTCACCTGTTATCTATCAAAACCAGGACATGATTAGGCGGAAAACATTGTTTCACCTCACAATTTTACAGATAAAGATTCTCATCTCACTTTGCCATACACAATAAATATATTATCCATTAATATAAGGAGAACAGCTTGCAAAACGTAGTGGCTAGTAATTATGTGATATCCTAAGTCGTGTGTCTGTCAGTCCCCCGAAAGTTTCCGACTGATAACTTGTGAACGAAATAACATGTGGTCTTCAAACTTGGTATGTAATTTGTTTACCACAAAAGTCGTGTCTAGTTCGATTTAAGGGTCAGGGGTTTTCTAGAGCTATGTCCCTTGAAACTTAAGAATTTTGATTATATGTGGTGGAGTATCATGTAATGCACTATTTTTATAGCTACTGACAACAACGGAAATCTAGGAGAGTAGCGAGTTATATTCAAATCCACACCTCAACGGCGCAATCAGCCTTGCAGTCTCCAGTGCGTCAACAACTCAGTATGACCACACCATGCTGATAAATCGGTGTCTTTTGTGGGCGCACTCAAAGATACACAAGGTAGGGTAGAAATTATAGAGAGAAGAAATGGCTACAAGTGACAGATAACATTTCTGATTAGTTGACATCAAAATTTCAAGGAGTAGAATGTATGGTTTACGGTTGGAACTGATATCTGTCAAGTGTTGAGTCAATTTTCAGGAGTACCTGTGTTGTAAATGGCTGATTATTTTCAGAATGTACAGGGCTTGGTGATCGAAGATCAGCAATCTCAGCACATCTGTGCTGCTAAAGACCGACGTGTGTTGAAAATGTATGTCTGGTGTTGAGTCATGATCAGCCATTTTAAACTCTACCTGTTTTGTAAAAGGGTGTTATGTGTTTAGATGCATGTCCTCTGATGGGTCATTCTAGACGCTACAAGTATTGTGAAAGAGTGACATGTGTTGAGAATGTCTGTCCAGTTTTGAGTCAACGCTGATCAGTCATTCTGAAAGCTACATGATTTGTAAAACAGAATGTCTGTCCAGTGTCGTATCAATGCTGATCAGTTATTCTAACTTATGGATACTTGTTTCGTAATATACTGACCAATATGGAGAATGTCTGTCCATTTGAGTCAATGCTGGACAGTCATTTTAAACAATACCTGTTCTGTAAAAGACTGACCCGTATTAAAAATGATCAGTGTTGAGTCAATGCTGAACAGTTATTCTAAACGCTTTTTTTTAAAGACTGACTTGTTGTGAAAATGTCTGTCCAGTGTTGAGTCAATGCTGATATGAAATTCTAAACGCTAGACTGACATGTGTTGAGAATGTCTGTTCAGTTTTAAGTCAACAACTATCAGTCTTTTACCAGGATAACCATATCAAAATGTTTTGAGATCTGCTAAAAAAAAAACTTGAATTTCACGAATATTTATTTTTTTTTAGTCAATAAAACCCCACTTAACACATTCTATCTTTTTTATTATCCATTCATTTCTTTTCATTTTGTTTGCATCTGATTCTGCAAAATGTTCCACAAAACCTCTTTCTAAGCTTTTAACCTCTATCTTGACAGCCGTAAAAGAGGCCCTTCAGAAATACTGTGATACTAACTTTTCAAGAAGTTGTGTAAATGAAATGTGGATATTAAAAAACTCTGCTTGACATCCTGAAATCTAGATCATTATTGCATTGCAACAGCATTAAAACATTTGACTTCTCCACACTTTATACTACCATTTTTCATGAAGAACTGAAATCTCGGCTGAAAGATATAATTCATAGATGTTTCTCCCGTAAGAACGGCGGACGAAGATTTAAGTACATTGTCATATGCAGAGAACAAGCATACTTTGTGAAATATGACTCAGAATCACAGAAAAAATACACAGAGGAAGAAGTGATAAAAATGTTAGAGTTTTTGATCGACAATATATTTGTCCAGTTTGGAGGACTTGTTTTTCAACAGACCATTGGAATTCCAATAGGCATTTGAATTCCAATAGGCACAAACTGTGCACTTCTTTTAGGCGATCTGTTTCTCCACTCTTATGAGGCTGAATTCATTGAAGGGCTTCTTCAAAATAAAGACAAAAACTGTCCCAGTCCTTTCATTTCAGCTTCCGTTATATAGATGATATTTTATCACTAAACAACCCTCGCTTTGGTGATTTTCTTCATCTTATTTATCCAAAAGAGCTTGAAATTAAGTATACTACAGATACTTCCACATCGGCTTCATTCCTTGAACTTCATCTTGAAATTGACAACAGAGGTACATTACAAAATAGCCTGTATGACAAACGCAAGGACTTCACTTTTTCAATAGTCAACTTCCCTTTTCTTTGTAGCAACATTCCAAAAGCACCAGCATATGGAGTTTACATCTCACAACTCATTCGCTACTCAAGGGCTTGTGGTCGTTACAGTGACTTCCTTGATAGAGCTCAGTTGCTTACAAATAGACTACTTAAGCAAGGGTACGTTACTAAAAACTTAAAGTCATCACTACAGAAGTTTTACGGTCGACATCACGATCTTGTGGATCGCTATGGGATATCTGTTTCCCAGATGACAGCAGATCTTTCCCTCTCCAACTAAAGTTTGTTTTTCCTCTATCGGATTTGCCTTTACTACCGGATTTGACATGTTCAACACGGCGGGTGTCTTATAGAAGCAGGAGATGCTTACTCTTCCGGTACACCTGATCTCACCCATGGTTTTTTTTTGGGGTCCGTGTTGTTCATCTGTATGTGTGTCTTCATTTTTCTTTTTTGTCCCTTACTTAAGTGGTATCCTTGTTTCTTAGTGTGTCCGATGTTGCCATTGTCCATGGATTGTTCGTTCTTTTGATTGACGGTTCGGTTCTCAGTTACTTTATGAGTATTATCATGAGTATTTTTTTTTACTTTATACTTATTTAATTCACTTATTTTTAGGGGGAATGAAGAACTTAACACAGGCTGAAGTTCAACCGCTGCTGAAACAGGTCATATTGAACAAAAGGAAAAGAAGTTTCAAGGTAGCATTGTGTTAGGAACATAAATTTTTCTGTAAAAATTAAATGTATTTTCAAGAAACTAGTCAACTGAACCAGTTTCAATACGTTCTCCAATTTTGTTTGTCAAAATTTTCTAGTTTATCTTTTTAAAAATTCAGAAAAATCTTCATAATCCGTTACCATTAATTAAAATTCTCGGTTTTGATGTTTCGAATTTTTTTTTCAGTTTTGAACATGAAAGATTGAAAATTTTCGGTTTTGCAATGCAGTCGGATTAACAGATAACACTACAAAACTTTAATACACTACAGAAAAAATGAATTTAACTGAAAATGAACCTAAAGACATGGTGACTACAAGATGAAGAGTAACAATAAAAGAATCGTTCTTGGTACTACCGTGTATTCGTAGAGATTTTGTCTCATATGCATTTACTCCATATCCTTTCATAGTCTATTTACGCAAAAATGTTTATATAACAATGAAACAGTTAGAAGAAATGCTAATTTTGAAAAGAAACATATACTTAGTAGTTACTGTCCCACCAAATAGTGAGGTTTACTGTATTTAAGGTGTTTCAGTGGTATTATTCCGCCATTTTTGTCTAACAATTGTTCATTTAGGTTTCATTTATTAAGAAATATAACAAATTAGTTATTTAGATTGAAAAGAAAGTTCAAATGTATTTAAAATTTATATTCCTAATCATTTTTATGACATTTTCATTACAAAAACATGAGCTTAAACACATGAGCTTTAAATCTGTTGCTAGATTTACAGAACAGAGAAATTATTCAAGGGAGATAATTTGACAAAATGTTTTAACAAAGATATCACTAGAGAAATTAACATTTTGCAATTTTTCTCTCTTATTTCAACGGTGACCCCTAATTTTTATTTTTTTTTATGTAAACTACATAATAATAATTAAACACATGAAAAGTATGAAAAAATTCTATAATAGATTTTTCAAACTATCCTCTCATAGGATCATTTTCCCTCTCATTTCTATGTAAAATCCTGAAATTTTCAATTTCAGATTTTGCGCTTAAATGCACGGTGACCCCTAAATTTTATTTTACATTTTGAACAATAATACAATTATGTTTCTACACAGAAAATTTTACAAAATTCTATAATAGGAAATTAATACCCTGCAGACACCTTAAGCATTTAAAATTAAAGTCAACATACATTAATAATTGCATTTTGTTAACTTTTGTTAACTTTTAAAAAACGTTTACAAAATTTGAGTAATTGCGCTTTGATAATTTCAAAGAAAATTTATAAGACAAATGCAAAAAAGAAAAAAAAAAAAGAAAACAAATTGTACATTGTCACAAGCCTATCGTCATTTATTTCGGTTAATGGACTTCCAAATATTTTGATTTTATCTGCACTGAAGAGACACAAGTTGCCGAAATGCGCATATGCAGAACCTAAATTCACAGTAACCTCGGTATTTTGTTATTTATTACCACAGGGCCGATGCCTCTGCTGGTGAACTGTTAGTTTCCGAGGCTATTCATCAACCCAGTAGCAATTTTTCGGCGCTGGTCCCCGAACCGATTCTATTAGAAAACTTGCAATATCTAAATTCTAGAAAATGCGAAAAACTAAGGAGTATCCCCACCTGCATAGCTATGCCCTTTGCTGATGTTTGCTTTCCTTCTAAGATGTAGTAGAGCGGCAAATTAAGCAAAAGTCGCTTATTTAAAGAGTTTAAATGACCCAAACACCCTAATCGATTTCTCAGTCGGTTTGGATAGCTTGATTATTATATTTTTGAAATATGTCTGTCGTAAAAATGAAATGTGGTAGAAACAATGTGATAATTGCAATTGAATGACAGGACCCTAAACGGAATGTCGACACCCCAACTAATCTTTTGGGCTTGTTACCTAATAACGAAAACTTATATACAAATGGCATTATTACATGAAAAAGAGATACTTGCTGAAACATTTTCACGTTATAGATCATTCTTCAAATTTGCGTTCTTTTTTATAGAAGATTAGAAAATACCCATAAAATCAACCTTAAAATCAGCGTTTTTCTCGAATTTAACACAAAATATGCGATTATTGTTTTAAGTTAAACTGTGAACTCTATTTAACAAGTTGGATGGTAATTTTCTGTCAAAGCACTAACCAGTTATGTTTTAAATGCCTTTAAATGGTTAAAAATTAGAATATGCAATCCGTAAATATTTCGTAGTTAGTCCGTCAATCAGTCTTTTATTAAATTAAACGATCAAATTCCTTCAGTTAATTAACGATTTCTTAGTTTCAAAACATACTTCTTGTTAGTTTTACTACTTTGTGTTTAAATTTATTAATACACAATGTATTCAAGGCAAATCGTGCTTGTTTTTTGGGATATATTTACGATTTAATGTGAGGATGTGCTTGATTTGTATTGGGAAAGGTGTGTGTGATTAGTATTGTTAGTAGTTCGTAAAACTGAAAAGCCCCACAGTCTAAAGAAGTGCCCTATATTGTCTCTGAAAAAGTTGGAAATAAATAATCTTGCCTACACATGCAAGAAAATAACTGTTAAAGTGATTTTGTTCGTGGGGTTCCAATTTTCGTGGATTTCGTGGTTGGATTAATCCACGAAATTAAGTTTCCAACGAAATGCTTCTTTCCATGAGTTTTGATGTATGGAATTTGAAACCACGAATTTAAGTACCCACGAAATAGTGATATTTAAGAAAACCACGAAAATTGATGTCCACGAATAAAAGTACTTCCACAGTGAAAGTAGTATTGTTCGTGGGGTTCCAATTTTCGTGGATTTCGTTGTTCCCTGAAACCACGAAATTAAGTGCCCAACGAAATAGATTTTGTCCATTGAGTTTTAATGTATAGAATTCGAAACCACGAATTTAAAGTGCCCGCGAAATGGTAAATTTAATCAAAACCACGAAAATTGATGTCCACGAATAAAAGTACTTCCTAATGATGATAATCTGACCTTATATTTATTGGTACGATACGATTATGTTATTGAAAATAAATATTCTGGCCCGCAATAATTTGAAAATAAATATACTGGCTCGACCGAAACTGCCAGACCCCCCCCCCCGCGATTCAAATGGTCGTTCCCTTATAAGGTTGCTTAGAAAAGATGTTTGAGATGCTCTATAATTGAAGAATATTGCTTGCAAAATTAAATGACCCGTCAATCTAAACTGCGAACAGGATATTCAACATGATTTCAATTGAATATTGATTAGAAATTAAAAGTAGGGACCTGTTTCATTTACCAGATAAAACCTGATTGATTGCATATGACTGTGGTTTTTTGTAAATCTGCATCAGACGACAAATTCAAAACAGTTTAAGATAAATAGCAAATGAGGGTAATAACAAAATTATTAAAAAGAATTGTGAAGAGATGAAATCAAAAGGACAAAAAAAACCAAAACAAAACAAAACAAATTAGGTGTAAAAGCAACAGAAAACTGTGATTTTTTGTATGTCCTTTCATTTATTTTTAAAAATATTTATCATGTTTGCAATGAACAAAGGTTGTAATGAACAAAGGTTGTAATGAACAAAGGTTGTAGATGTTGGACGGATTTGAGCTTGGTCAAAATACTAAAAAAAGGATAAGTTATATCCACAATTATTATCCCTTCAGTGCAATCAAATGAAAGAGATGTATAAAGATCATATATCTCATTTGTAACTCTATAGCCAACTAAGGACAGTGTTTTGCACGACAATCCTTTGATGAAACTAATACATAGAATTGTAAAACATATAATAATGACCATCTTATGATGATGAATGTCTCAATAGAAAACTAATAGGTACTTATACGAGACAATATTAAAGATCAGGGATAACTTTCATGAGTAAGAAATTCCTTCTTCTACGAGGAAATCGTGTTAAATGCATAAAATTTCTCACACTAAGGGAAGACATCCCGATGATTCTTCCGTAAAATACAACTGTCTTTCAGGGAAAAGGCCATTTATGGATGAATACAGCAACTTCGTTAAACAGTTAGTAATATGAACAACACATTATTTGAAATATTGTACATAATACAATAATGCGTATGTTATTGTATTATTGTATCTAATATTTGCGATGTTTTTTTTGTATATTTATAAGAGGGCCTCCATGAAAATAAGACAAGTTCAAAGTGAGTCATGCACTTTCTCTAAATAAAATATTTTCTTACTTATTTCCTTACCAAAAGCGGAATATGGTGTGAGTGCGATCACCATCTGTAGCGAATATCTGTCGATTATTGTTGCAAATCAACAAGTCCATCCTTTTGTAGCTTTTTTGAAAAAAAAGGGGGGGTTCTGCATTCACTATTTTTAAATAAGAAATGAAATAAAGATTATGTAATCGAGTAAGTTGCAACAAATAAATAAAACAGTCATATTAAGATTTTTAAAATCTAATTCATATACTTTGCATGTTGTCTATAAATCCGACTTACAACATGCCACGTTACGTGATAAACGTGCTAACACTGGTTACTTACTAAATATTGTTTTGGATTGTTTAGATTAAATTCAACTAATTTTGAATATCACAACCAGGAAAACAATTTCTTGAAATGTTTTTAAGCTTAAAACATAGCTCTTTATTATAACATCAAATGAATGACAATTTATGTTATAAGTGACGTCACAAATTCTGACGACATGTTTATTTACATTTAAATTTGCTAAGTAATAAAATACATTTCCATTGTATCAATTTTTATGCCTTGAAATGCTGAAAATCATGATATTATCCATTTTTTTTTCATTTTTTGCTGATTGACCTTTGACCCCTAATTTATCCCCCTTTCTACCACATTTGATTTTTACGACAAACATTTTTGAAATGTACACGACCTAAGCTTTCCAAAAAGGCATAGATATCGAATAGGGTATTTGGGTCATTTAAATTTTAAAATTTCTGGTCTCTGCCGCTCTTCTAATGCTATTGGTAATTTATTCTCTATCAGCTTTAACTTATATTTTGGTTTGTGGATTTCCAAATGTTTTGATTTGATTTGCATTGAAGAGACATATGTTCTGGGAACTAAATTCAGTGCTGCTTCGGTATTTTGTTATTCATTTATTCATTTGGAAAACTGCAGTTGAAAAGTATATGTTGCAATGCAAAAATAACGTCTTAAAAGTGTCAATTATTTATTTTCGCTATTAAATTGACAAATCACCGAAAACTTGTTTACAAAATTCTAGTTGGAGTATCTATGTAATATAATATTCGATTTAAGTACACACTGAAACGAAAGACTATTGGTTTATATTTTACGTAAAGCATTAAAATGTCTCTCCTTGGGAGCTACATCAGACTATATTTATGTTATCGAGAATATTGCGTTGTGTTTATTTACTCTTCTCTTCAGTTTACGTCTCCTGTCTATAAACCACTTTTTTTAAATTAAATGTTGTGTGATCTGGATACTTGTGTTCATAACTTATTGGTGGCAGTAAAATTACGTTCCCCTTTTCTTCCGCTAAGTTGTAAGTCATCCCGTAGTATTATAAGATTATTGCACGAAAATTATGACAAATTCAACCCCAATACCAAAAACAATAGTGCATGAAAAAAGAGAGAGACGGTCATACGTTTGAGTGGCATCAGAGCTTAATCTGTACTCTCTCACTGGACAAGAACTTTGCCCTCTTTCTTGTTTTTGGATTAAAATGGGGAATAAGGCAAGAGCTACACGCCAAAGAGGTTTTGTTCATGTTTGGGAGGAAATAGCTCAAGCGGACAGACGATAATCGTTAGTAAAAGACAACATGTTTGAATAAAAGTTTCAAAAGGATTCATATTATTGTCTTGTAAAACAACTAGTAGAATATTCGCCTTCACTAAGTTTCCAAATTACCTGGAGCTTATCCATAGACTTTGACAGTATACGATATGACCCCCACGAATGACCTGAATATTTATTTCAAAGACGCACTTCTTTCATTGATAATTTGTTACAGGATGAAATAGGCATTGAACACCAGGACAAAGACATGTATAAAGACGAAGAACTATCGCACATGCTCGAAAACCCCCCTTTTTCAACTGGGCTAGACTAATTATATCGAACCTTTCTCATCTTATCAAGCAGGGATTCAAAACAGAACTAAGGGCAAGAACACGTGCATCATTAAAACCGGAAATTTCCCAGGCGCTTGATTTTCTCTTAGAAAAACTGCGATAAGCGAAAACGAGAAGGGATTGAGAGCCGGCGTAAGTTAGTTCACAAGGACAAAACAAAAGCCTTAACCTCTATTGTCAAAACCTGCGTGCGCACTTTGTAAACCGTAGGGCACCCCGACGACGATTTGCTTTAATAAAATGTACATTATTGGCTTGAACGATAGCGACACTTTGAGGCAGGGCACGCGCTGTAACCAACATTCCTGATAGTAATAGTGAATTATGCGAAACTATTACAAAGACCCCACCATAGATATCCACAACTATGTTCAGGTGCACTAGTCATCCTCCTTAATATGATCTAATATTGATTGGGGCCATGCTTCTATGCGGTGTTTCTCCTTTTTTTGCTCCTATGAATCTTACAATGGATGATTGAAACATGATTCATGTCTCGGCTGCTGTTGAGTGGAATGCAAAAATCACTGTAACAAGATACATTTTGAGGGACGAGTTGTCGAAAGTCTATTCTAATGTTACAAATGACGTTTCTTAACGTCCCTTCCGCTCAAAAGTAATTATAGGTGAAAATCACACACGGTTCATTTTCCACACAAGTTATAAATCACGTGGTTTTTACTCCCAAAATATAATATTATCAATAATGAAAATGAAGGGATATGGAGTAAGTAACTGCACATAAGACAATTCTCTACAAATACATGATAAAAACAAGCAATGAAACAAAGCTTTTATTGCTATTCTTCATTTTGAAGTCACCATGAAGCCTTCAACAGTGAACTTTGTTCATGCCTCAAAGTGCGTTCACGACGGCCCTATGATCAGTCGGAACATAATTTCTATTATATGTCGAACAACGCTACAAGCCTATTATACGTACATTTATCTAAAGCCAATTTAAGACATTTAATCCATATAAAACATAGTCCGTTTTCATCCAAATAACAATAAGTTCGCAGCTATGACAAAACACTGCTTACAAAATTTGACTATGTTCGATGACCGAAGTTTAAATGCAATAGGAAGCAAAAGTTTAATATATTGATCCTGTTCAACCTCCAAAGAGAAATAGTAGATTACAATGAGCGGATACAGGATTCAGCCTAATTTTTTATACACGTTCAACTCTGGGGAATAGACATTTTCACCGTAAGCCGAAACCGAAACCAATTTAACTTGAATAATATTCAATATTTAAAGCGTTTCTGTGATATAAATCATACTTGCATAAGTCTTTGAACTATATAAATTATCCTTTTACAAAGTTTTTATTTCTAATAAACGTCTAAGGATAGTGAAGCGCATAATTCAACATTTGTGAAATAGTATATAAGATTTGATGTTTTGATATTCAAATTGTCCTCGTGTGTATGAAGTGGCAATTTGGTGACCGGACATATATATATATGGATAAAGATGCTATAGCATACGGATTAATTAATCCTTCAGGTTTTCATAGGAATAATAGTCTATTCTAAGAGATTGTTATATACTGGAAAAAAAGAAGGGAAACGGGAAATGTGTCGAAGAGACAACGACCCAAAGGGGAGTAATAACAACTCAAAGACACCATAAGATCTTCAGTGAACGGTGAGGAAACCCCACACCCAACGGCAGGTCGGAGTCTGCCCCTGAATAAAGAGTAATCAAGTTCAGCGAAATAAACATCATCCTAGACTCCAATAGACATAAAGTAAACTAACTAGAAAAAAGACAAAACACACAAAGGCTTAATAAATTTCCTGACTTAGGACAGGCGCAAACCTGCTGCGGCGGGGTTAAACTAGTACCTTCCCCCTATAGTCAATGGGATAAATAAAAAAACAATCGTAACAACAGTAAAATTCAGTTAGCAACAGGACTGAATCAATTGTGAAAAATGAAACTGAAAGAACTAAACATAAGGACATAAACATGAAATCACAAGAGAGTACTAGCAGTTAACTGACATGCCAGCTCTAGACCCATTACCAATTGACAAGTTATGTACCCTCAGTATACAACTTCCACCAAGATTCCTTCCTGTGAGGAGTTTAGCACAATGATTTCATGCATATACCGGAATACATAACCCGTGTCCATGCAAAACAGATTTTAATGTGTTTAGTTAAAATGCAGACACTTTCAAAAAATCAATGTTAATACCAAAAGAGGGCCATACTTAATGACTTGACGACAATACCGTAATTATATTTAAAATTCATATATAAATATCTTTACTTCATTTATGAATTTTATTCTTCATTTATTAATATTAGGAAATCTTTTACAAATATTTATAATTATGAATTAGACGATTAATTAGACGATTTAAAGGTTTATAAGTAGGTTTATGTCGAGCCAAATTGGACAAAAACGTGATTTATTAATATAAACAATTAATATTTAAAACAATTCATTTCAAGACATTTATGATTCAATTGTCAATATTCATAATTCGCTAATTAATATTCATAAACGGAAAAAGAACTATTATTTTTATACAGAATTGCAAATATCAATAAATGAATTATTATATGAATTATTAATATTAGTAAATGAATCTTGATATTACTAAATATTAATATCAATAATTTGCATATTTTAATAAATGAAGTCTAAATATTGATAAATGAAGTATAAATATTTATAGATTTATTTTGAATATAAAAATAAGTAGAAACTATTAATATTGAAAACATCGTAAATATTTATAATTGATTTATTTATATTAATGAATGAATTACACATATTTATGAAAAAAATTATCAATACTAATAAATTGATAATAAAAACTATTAATATTAACAGAGGAATTATAAACATTTATAATGAATTGTTAATATTTATAAATCAATCAATACTTAATTGTAAATATTAATCATTAATTTGTTAATATTTTTATTTAATCATAAATATTAATAATCTACTAATATTTTTAATTCATTGCAAATTTTTGCTATTCATAATTCAATTTTAAACATTTATGAAGAGAACAATTATAAACATCAAGAATTGATTAGTTAATATTTATAATTCTTGCTTATTTATAAATATTTATATTATTCTATAAGTATTTATAATCCATTTATTAACATTAACAAATCATTTATACATTTTTATTATTTATAATGAATTTAATAATATTAATAATTAATTTATTAATCTTTACAATTCAATTATAAATATGAAAAATTATTTTCTAAATATTAATAATGACAAATGAATTGTTAAAAAGTAACAATTAAATTCTAACTTTTAACAATTAAATCTTAACGCTTTAAAAATGAATTGCAAATATTGACAATTTATCATAAATAATTTTAATTATTAATATATGAAGTATTTTTGTCCTTTTTTGCTTGATTTATAAATATAAACAATTCATTATACATGTTTATAATTCATCTTTTAATATAAATAATATTAACAATTGGTTAATTAATATTTATAATTCATTTATCATGTGTAATTCATTTATAAATACTAATAAATCAATTATAAATATTTACGGTGATTTCTTTTATATTTATAATTTCTTCTTATTTCTTATATTTAAAATTCATATATAAATATCTTTACTTCATTTATGAATTTTATTCTTCATTTATTAATATTAGGAAATCTTTTACAAATATTTATAATTCATTTATTAAAATTGATAATTTATTTATTGATATTTACAATTCAATATAATAATAATAATTGTTTTCAATTTATAAATAATAATTAATGAATTATGAATATTGACAATTAAAAAATAAACAATTAAATTATGAATATTTGTAAATAAATTGTTTTACAAATGTAATATCAATTCTTTATATTAATAAATCACGTATTTTGTCCAATTTGGCTTGTCATCAGCCTAATAGAGTATAACAAATAAAGACTACAGTTCCTATGGACCTGTAGGATCAATGAATCCGTATGTTATAGCATCTTTATCCTGATTTCACATATATATCCGACCACACAATAGCCACTCCAAACACACGAAGACAATTTGATAATCAAAACATCAAAACTGATGTAACATTCACAAATGTTGAATTTTGCGCTGCACTATCGCTTAGACGTATATTCTTGCTCCTCGAAAAGAATAAAACATTTGTAAAAGGATAATCTATATAGTTAAAAGACTTATGCAGGTATGATTTATATCACAGAGACACTTTTGAATGTTGAATAGTATTCAAGTTAAATTGGTTTCGGTTCCGGTTAATGGTGAAAATGTCTAATAGAAGGAATACATGACGACAGACAAAACGTATCCAGTGGATTTAAATACAATCAGTTGACACACACAAAAGCGAGGTCTATGGTGAAAGCCTAATGATTTTGTAATTTATGAATCATATAAGGGGCATATTATCACTCAGAAACCAGATGGTAGTCTAACCCGAGACGGTTTTGTTCTTATTTGATATAATATCAATGAAAATGTGATGTCATTTATTTTTAAATAAGTGTATTAAAGTGTCATTATAATTTCATTTTTTAACAAGCAAAAAATTCACAGGACTACCATGATATTAAATCCAGAATATTGCTCTGTTTTGCTTTGTTTTGTATTACTTACGTCCCTTGTATATAAACCACATTTGGTTTTTTTCGAACATATTCTTTTGTAGCGATCTGCATACTTGTTTTATAAAGATGTTCATGCTTAATTCATACATGACGAGTTTTGGCATAATTCATGTTGAATGATAAACAGGTAAAACAAAATTAAAATGATCCATCTATCATTACTATTGTCAGCCACATCCTAAATCTAATATCTGCATCGTGGACATGAAATTGTTCCACCGAAAAATAACATTAAAAATTGTAATATTTAAAACTCCATCGTTGTGTGATTATAAAGGGAGAACAAGTATTCATAATGAGTCCATCACCATTATGATCGAGACATAACCCAGTCTTCAAATGTCTAAGATAAGAATGCTGAAAAGTAATAAGAAAATTTGTTTTATATGACTTGTATGTGCAAAATAATTAAAAAAAAGTTCTTTCAAATAGATTCAACGATGAAGCACAACAATAAAAGCGTTATTCTATTGCTTGGTTTTACCATTTATTTGTAGAGACTTTATCTTATGTGTATCTACTCCATATCCTTTCGTTGTTTATCAACGGCTTCTGGTCAGCAGGGTGCAACGCATTTTTCACGTATTATTGACACGTGCGTCGCCAAAGCTCAGACACCATCTACATGTTAAAGCGCGTCTTTTGTTCAAGATATCTGTCTCCTCGTGCTTTGAGACAAATTAAGAAGTATGAAATGGTAATACATGACAACAAATATAATGTCCAAACTGCATTTCGGCAAAATATCTATTATATGTCAAAATAAATATGGAAAACAGAAACAACATTCCCAAAATTTTGAAAACGAATTATTTACAAAGTAAAAAGTAAAGGCCAATGAAAGAGGACAACGCAGGGATAAAAAGTTGTCAAAGTTTTCTACGATATTTATTGTAAATCTAAATTACTAGTTAACACTAGCAATGTCGTCACTGTATATGGTTTTCCGAGGAGAAAGGTATCACATGCAATGTAGTGGGTGGTGATCCTTGAGAACGATATGACTGTTGTGACAAAGTGCCAAAAAAGAGCATGTAATTTTGCTTCAGCAAAAAATTATTCGTATATTACCATCTCTAAAACTAAATTTAAAGTCACAATAGCAGTTAGTAAGCAACTAAGAAAACCGTTTCGAATGTACATGTACAAAATGCAGATCGAGTTGCGTAAATTTTGTGATATAAATATTTTGTGTGATTTGCTTGTATTAACAGTGACAGGATATTGAGTAATTGTACAACAGAAAAAGTCTTTACAAATAGGCGGTAAAATCAAGCGATGGAACAACCCTTTTTGTTGTTTTCATTCTGAAGTCACAATGTTTGGATGAAGACATGTTGACGTATGACCAAAAACCATGACACATCTCTCTATATTTAGCTAACGACTTTTTAATATTGGTAAACTTTCCTGACATCAAATTATACCGAACACACTTATTTAAGAGACCTCAAAATAAACATATATCATACAGTTATGGAAATGAAGAGTAGTACCAAAAGGCCGATTCTACCGCACTCATGCAAAATCCTGCATAAAAAACCCCACCTCGAGAGCAAAATGCAAACGGACGGCATTCCTATTGATCATAGGGTAAATACAAGAATTATGTCTTTCGTACACAATGGATTCGTCGAAATCTCCCAAGATGATGACTTTTTCAGCGAAGATGCCTTCCAGCAAAAGATGAAGGACCAGAATAGGGAAGCCTTCTCATGGAAGGACTTGCCCACAGGAGTGATCTATAAGATCTTGGAGGTGGTAGAAGTGGAAGGAAAATTTTGCAAAAGCAGGATTCTCACTCTGAAAAATCGAGAAGGAGAAATCACCAGAGTATGGGGTTGCCCCACGCTCAACAAAGAAAAGGGTCCCTTGCAAGGAGCTTTCGTTCGGAGCACTGGATTTAAGCTGAGCAAGAAATCTAACCAGCAGTACCTCTCATACGATCTGGTGAGGAAGTAAAAAAAAATCTGGGGGTGGGGGTGTGAAAAAAAAAATCCTAATCCAAATAACTGGATTGGGAATTTTTTTTTTTTGGTCACTGAAATCTTATATTGGGGAGGGTTCGTGAACGAAGCACATCACGGAGCGGTAGCGGAGTGATGTGCGAGTGATAGAACCCTCATACGGCGCATGCGCACTAAGTTCAATGCAATTTCACGCGTTTGATATACAGGTACTGATAAGTGATTTTTTTTTACATGACGTTGCGTACGTTGGTTTTGCGCCAAATGCACAATTGTGACGTCATAAATAGTTTTTTGTACACAAACGTTTTTCAAATATTTCCATTTTTGCGGGATAATTTTCCCATATTTTTTCTGACAGCGTCAGAAAAATTTCCCGAACGTTTTGGTAAGAAGACTTTGATATTTCCATTTTTGCGGGATAATTTTCCCATACTTTTTCTGACAGCATCAGAAAAATTTCCCGAACTTTTTGGTAAGAAGACTTTGATATTTCCATTTTTGCGGGATAATTTTCCCATACTTTTTCTGACAGCATCAGAAAAATTTCCCGAACTTTTTGGTAAGAAGACTTTGATATTTCCATTTTTGCGGGATA
>MJUU01043952.1:49733-71078 GCA_002080025.1 Modiolus philippinarum | reverse complement strand
ACAAAAATACAGATAAGATAGCATTACCTGAGATAATGCTATTTTATCCCATTTTTGTGGCTTTGGCGTGCCATAACGGCATATATTATCTCAGTTATTATTATATTTACCTTTTTCTTTTTCTTGTCTTATTCTTTCAATTTCGTAACTTTCTGGCAAGACTACTCTGCTTACTACTTTCTCTTTCTTTATCCGAGGCAATGATTCTCCATAACAATGTTCCCTCCAGTCAATTTTGGAACGCGTACGAAAAGAATAACTTGTCATGATTTCAGCAGGTGTATTTTTATTTGGTGCAAATTTACATATCGCTGTTGTTTTATTGCATAGTATTTCCTGTGTGTCAGGCACAAGTAAATTGTTAGCAATCGCTGAAATTGTCCTAAATTTTGTTTATTGTCAAAATCATTGTCAAAAAACAGACACATACCTATAACCTGTAAATTACAGGTGACGTGATAAATTTACATATTGATTGTCCTTGTTTATCTTTATAATCATACAATATTTATTCATAACAAGTCTCTTAAATATAACATTTTTTTATATATAAATCGAAATATTTGATTTCCGTAAGTAATACATTCTCATTTTCAACATTATTAAATACATTTTATTATAAAGATTATTATTTTGATTACTATCTAAATGATTTTGACGTACTCCGCAACGGTTTTATATTCATCCATCACAAAGAACATTGTGAGAAATAGTATAATTTTACGATATATATAATACATATAGTCTGTGACTAATAAAGTATACTTCAGCAGATTTGTCAGTCTTCTTTATTTCTTGGAAATGTGTTTTTCTTCAACTTTACCCCAAAAGTGAAATATTTAACCTATTAAAAAAAAAACAACAGAATTCGATTCCTCAGTCCCTGACCTTTACAATAATAACAAAACAAAATTTATATTAATTTGAAAAAAAAATGTTTTTGAGGTTAGAAAATGTATTATTTACGTACTTATTTCAGCAAATATATAATATACACATATAAGGCATCAGTATACCAAATGTCATCTAAAAAGTGACCGGTGAAAACATTGACCGATTTTAAATGAAAATACATATTCTGGAAGAGAAAAAAATTAATTTTCTGAAAATAACAAAACAAAAAAATGAATGCTTTTGAAGAATTATTAATATTCATTTTTATTCAACATTACTATATAAATCTATGTTGTGATAATGTCACAGTATCTTTAACTGACTAACGCATGCGCAATAGGGGGCAGGACAAATTCTTCAATATGAACACTTGGTCACAATTGTACTTTTGTGGTCTCCTTCAAAAAATATGTCCAGCTTGTCCGCATCTCATCTCAGATGATCGCCAGTGGTAAGCAAAGTCTAACATAGGACCCAAAGGGAAATGCATTCGAAGCTCTTCTCTAACAACACTGGGACAATTATAACCAAAATTGGTCAAAATAGTCCCCATGTAAAGTCTGTGATTATCCAAAATTACAACCATCAGGGAGCATTCTTTAACAAAGGGAACATACGGAAAATGTATTTCAAGGTCTTCTCCTCTAAAACCACTTAGCCAATTAGAACACCCACTTAGCCCTTTAAAATTTTATTTTTTTATGTTTGTACCCAATCCAGTCGCCAGAAATGCATACAGTTTAACATAGGACCCTATGCAAAATACATTTAATGATCTTCTCCCCTGAGCCAACTGGAAGCAAACTTGGTCACAATAGACGTTGAGTGGCCTCTTTTCAAAGTTAAGTTTTTGGACGTCCAGAGTTGTCAATAAAAAGTAAATGTATAGGTCCAGGTATGATGCTGATGATGATGTACATGTATCAGTGGTCTCTTTAATTTTGAGTTCATTTGGGTATATAAGATGAAGGTTATCCTTAAATTGGGGATTGTTTAATATAACGGAAGCTGAAATTAAAGGACTTGGCTAGCCTATTGACTTTTTTCTGAGTTAATCCTTAATTTCATTTCTATGAATAGTATCAATTGCTATCTCAATGTCTTTTCTTTTTATTTTGATAGACTTTGCATCCTGTCATAGCCCAGCATTAGATCTAGACGACACGTTGCACACTACTAGCTTATTTTAATGTTTCTATAAGGAGAGACGATTAATCAGACGAGTTATGAACAGCCCATATCGGAATAGGCCAATCTGGTAAATTCACATTGCAAATTTAGATCATATTGGCATACTTCGTCAATCGTGTGGAACTAGCAGTTTTAAACATATCAAGTCGAATACGCCTGAGTTAATTAATAAATGTCAATTTAGAACAGTACTAACATCAAAATATTAAACTACATTGTACATGGCTTATGTTAACCTTCAACACACAAACAGCTATCTATACTCAGTGCTCAAACGTATTTCCACAAGTGAAATTTACATGTCAAGCTTTTTTTATCAATGCAGATTTCATGAAAATCGGTCCAGAAATGAATTCTATAGAATTTTTTAAACACAGACCATTTTAACAAGAAATGCAGAGGTAAATTTCACTTGTGGAAATACTTTTGAGCACAGACTGTATATAGTGGTGATATATTTATGGTGCTGCATTGAGCGTGCACTATATTTTGACATTACTGAAAGTTAGAAATTTTTACGTCGCAAAAATCAACTGGGTACAAATCTAACAAAAAAAAAATTGTAATCAATCACGTACAAAAGGTTTGCAATATGTAGATTATATTTTACTTAAGAATAATGTATTGCAACACAAGTTGAGAAATACAACGATAAATTGCGAGGGCATGAAAACGAGTTAAAATAGAAATAGCATTAATAATACATTTGCTGTGACGGAGGGGCACTTTGTTGCATTTGCTGTTGCTGACTCTGCGCAGCAACAATCGTATGCTGTTGTTGTGGACCTACGGCTCTGCCTTGCACTGGCATGATTCCTCCTATTATAATAAATGTAATTCCCAAGATCAACGACAGTCCACTGGCAACTGCACTCAAGTAAAAGGACCATCCAGGATTTCCATCATTACCAAATAAGAAGTACAGGTAATACCAAATGAAACCGATAATCCCAAAAACACCTGTAAGATATTTTACTTATCATAATATAGTTTTTTAAAGTATTTATTTGTATAAAAAAATCCGATATACTGATGGTATATTGTTGTATAATTGAATAATTACATGTCTAGGTTATTTTATTTGTTCTCTGTCAGTCTTAAAAAAATGATATAAAGTCTTTAAAATTCTAAATTAGATATTAAGACATATTCACTTACACATTATATATTTTGTTATTATGCAAGCATGTAAGCATGTATGCATGTATGTAAATATAACAATTTTACCTGAATAAACGCTATTTTTATGCATTCCTGTAACGACAGTATCACCCCTATTGAGGTGAATTCTCGGCGAACAGTATACGTAAGGAAAGTTTGCGTGTATTTGGTTTGATCCGGTTGGATAATGTTTAGTCCGGTCGTGAAATATTTCATATTTTAAGTAACATTGGATAACGTTTTGTCCCGGTTCAGGATGATGTCTAGGTGCGGTTTTTGATATTTGAACATTTACCTATACCTAAACATTACCCAGCTTTATAGGAATGAGTATATGTATGCTTTTTCTCTACTACACATGTACTAGAAAACCGTATCTGCACCCAAAGTAAATTTATCTGTAGAGGAAGGCATTATCGGTATAATCTTCTGATGGTAGAGTGTTGTTACTGATGACTATAGATTGACCATTTCATATATTGATAAGATATCTTTAATAGGACTCAATATGGGAATCGATTTAGGACCTTTTTCCAGAAGGGCGAGACTTAGCTAAAATATTATAATTTGGCAAAGTTATTCCCTTCTGTAGTACATCTGGGAACACTGTATGTCCCTGGGTACATGTACAAGTGTGACTGCTGTTTCTCTTTTTCTAAAAGCGGTGGTTATATTCTCTTGCAGTTTTTAGTTCGTAGTGTAAAGGTTTCATTCCTTTCAATATACCTGCAAACAAAATTAGTTTAGAAATGTCACAGGGGAAGTATCCTTATCGTATTTGTTCCTACAACAAAAGGAATGACGTTTACCAAATACATGTACATGTACTTTGGAATCAAATTGACGTATCATAGAAATACTTGTTTGATGGAGTATATGGTTGCTTGAGTTTATATTTCCTGATTAGCTCAGATACCATATTACTTTATCGAAGTAGTTTCCATATTTTTGATTTAAAACTAAGGAGTATTTCCCTCTTGCATAGCTCTATCCTTAGCAAATTTTGGCTTTTCTGTTTTGATCTTATTGGTAATTTGTTTTCTATCAGCCTTTACACATATTTCAGATTATGGATTTCCAAATATTTCGATTTGATATTACCAAACAATGGCATTAGAATACAGAAGGAACAAAGAACAAGATGACATAAATCAAAGTCCAGAGAAAAGGCAAAAGAACACCTGAAAACGGAAGACAAAAGACGCTGCACAACCACAAAAGGCAAACACTACAAAGATTATCATACCAAGGGAGGACATACTAAATAATCACAAATCAGTATTGTTTTCCATTGGTATCAGTTTGAGTGAAGAGAACAACAATCTGCCTTGTATCTACTGGCTACCTAAATTACATAAATGACCTTACTAACAGAGATACATTTCTGGGTCTGCCAAATGCACAACAAAACCCCTTCCTAAGCTCCTCACTTCATTACTTACTGCAGTCAAAAATGGCCTAAAGATATACAGTGATAACGTATTCTCAACAAGTGGAGTGAATCAGATGTGGATTCTCAAAAACTCAAAAGACTTATTAGAATATCTATCCTTAACTGCACTCGACCACTGCAACAGTGTCAAAACAATTGATTTTATGTACTCTCTATACTACTCTCCCACACGATATACTAAAGTCAGTACTTCGGGATTTAATACACCAGTCTTTCTGCATAGAAAGGGTAAAAGAAGATATTCATATTGAGTGATAGGTAAAGATGGACCTATTTTGTTAAACATCACACTGATTCACACAAAAAGTATACAGAGGAGGATGTCATCGCAATGCTGGAATTCTTGATTGATAACATATTTGTAGAATTTTGGGGACAAGTTTTCCAGCAGACAATCTGGATACCAATAGGACTAATTGTGCGCCACTTTTAGCAAGATTTGTTTCTTTATTCGTATGAAGCCGGTTCACACAAGGGCTAGTTCAGAAAAAAGGCAATAACCTAGCCAAATCCTTTAATTTCAGTTTCAGTTAAATATAGATGATGTTCTTTGATTGAACAATATAAGGATAACTTTCATCTTACATACCCAAAATGAACCCGAAATTGAAGAGACCACTGATACAGCATCAACAGCATTATACCTGGGCCTTAACCTCTACATTGACAACTCTGGACGTCTGAAAGCAAAACTTTACGACAAGCGTGATGATTTCGACTTTCCAATAGTGAACTTCCCGTTTTTGAGCAGTAATATTCCGAAATCTCCGGCATATGGCGTGTACATTTCACAACTCATTTGCTATTGCCGTGCCTGTACTTTGTACAGCTATTTTGTCAACAGAGCGAAATTACTGTCTCAAAAACTTATACATCTGGTCTGTAAATTCTTGGTAAAAACCGGATATTTTCTGTATTGACAAATGCAACAGTGACTGAGCATACCCTTGACAAGGGTATGTTCAATCTTGTTGCAATTGTCAATTGGGTATGTTCAGTGACTGTTGCAATTGTCATTACAAAAGTTTTACGGTCGTCACTACGATTTGACAGACGATTTATACAAGGTTTCTATTTCACAAATCATAACAGATATCTTTGGGTAGATCCAGAGTTTGTTACCGGACTGACTAACACCGACTGTGACAAAACTGGGCTTTTCACTGGCAGTATGACGGGTACCACGCGTGTAGCAGATCATGCTAACCCTTCCAGAGCACTTGATGATACCTCAGTTTTTATATGGGTCATACTACTAGTTCTTTAGTTGTGTGGCGGCATGTTCATATTTGTTTATTTGTTTTGTCTTCGTCATACTGTCTCAATTCGTGTTGGATGTAAATTGCCGTGATATTGGATTGATGATTTTAGAATTTCCCCTTTCCTCGTTCTTGCCTTGGTATTCATTTGCCGATGTATACAGCAATAAGAACTAAAGCACTAACACTGTGAATTCTCAAAAAGAGTGACATCAGATGCCGGAGCACCCGAAGAGGCATTAATTAGCTGCCTTATACAGAAACTAAATCACTGTATTTACTTTGGTATTTTGTTATTTATACTGCAAAATAGTTTTAATAGCTCTTGTTCTGACGTGAAGGTCTTGCTTTAGACTTTTACGTTCACGTATAACCCTTTCTAAGATATGCATATTATAATATGCACTGCAAATGATCTAGACATGTTTTAGTATCCGTGTGTGACAATTAAAACCTAGATGAACTACTCTTCATGCAATGAAACGATATCATATATATATATATATATATCAAGTGTAAGCAAGTAAGTGTAAACCAATTAAAAATACCAGCAGCAAGTCCACCTCCACCAACATTCTTGACCACAGGTTTGGCATATGGTTTACTACATCCGCATAGTCCAACTAAAACTGTTACAAACAGCAATAGACAGCAAAGACAGGAACATCCTGTAATGACCCAAAAATGAACTGAAAAAAAAAGAAAAAAACTAAGGATTAGGATACAATATCATTGAACAGATACATTTTTTTAGTTGGACCGATCGTGCTTTTTTGGCTACATATGAATTTTATTGTTTGTTTTTTTCAATATTTTCATGTACTTTACTCTTCGAAGAGTATATTTTTCAGTGATCACTTTAAAGTTAGTTTTTTTTCATTTTACGCCGTCGTTAGTTTACTTTTCTTTAAATTGTCAAAACGAGATGATAACAGATATTGTCATTTTTATTTTAGATAGATGCATCTTACTTAGCACGCTGGGGTTTTAATATTGCTGAAAGAAGTTTGAGAAAAAATCAAAAATTGTTCTCTATAATAACCAAACATTTTAGTAGGGTGCCAATGGTCCAAAATGATGACTAGTTTTCGAGTTTGGATTCACTGAATCACATACGGTTAATTTTTGCTTTAAACGATGGAACAACTATCAAATTTTATATTTAATGTTGTCCTAGAAAATTCCTGTGGTCATGATATAATAGAGAATATGATTTGTTATCTTTAAGGTACAATCCTCTAATATGCTTATAAAAAGCTGTTTACGTGGAAGTCTAGATCTAGGCCTGAATTATTCATTTGAACCATAGAATGAAAGTTATTTTTTCGGTTTTGATAATTTATTGGTATTGTAATGTGTTGAGGGTTCACCAAAGTGAAAATATTTTTTTGAGTGTTTGATGGAAATCATGAAGTTGTTTTTTCTTTCATGTTTTAAGAGTTCAATTTTTGCATACTTTTGTTAACGAGATAATTATAATAATATTTTCATGTTAATATTAGTTGTTATAAGATCATTTAACTTAAGTTCATTCAAATAATATGAGTTTGTCTACCTCTTTAATGCCTGTTTACCCATTTTCCATAAGGCCATGTTTAAATAAGGGCAAGCCCCGGGCAAGCTGACACTTCGTCATTCTTTCAAAAATTGCATAAGTTTTGCACATTACCAGGCATCGTACTTCTTTTTGACCCAAGTCACGTGACTACAGTTTCTTATATCAGGCACGCAGCCGCCAGTTATGGCCGAATAAGTTGCCTTGGTGGGTCTTACAAAATTCCAGTGGAGATAATCCAAAGTTTACAGATCAAACAAACTTTACCAATTGAGGCTATTGCCAGATGAAAGATAAATCCTAGGAAAAGAAATACCTAGGAAAAGTTATGTATTTCTATACATTGGATATTTATTTTGTATCACCAATAGGGACCAGAATGGAAGATTTTAACCATAAATATGTATTTATTTTGTATCTGAACAACAATTCCAATTAGGATGTGCTATTTTGTCATTTGGATGTGCCAATCCTGACTCCATGATGAAAAGTGTATAAATACACTGCGTGGCCTAGCATGAACTTATTACGTGTACATAAGCCTTCCAGTTGCTGAGAGGAGAAATTATAACCTATTGGTAAACAAATTGCAACAAAGATTTAGTAGTTCCAGACAACAGAGTAGATGGCTGTCCAAATCTGAAGCTCGAAAGCGCCTACCCGGTGAATCCATTGTCCTGTTAGGAGACGACTTGAGGCAGCTGTCCCAAAAAGCATATAACAACCTTGACCCATGTGCTCAAGAAGCCTTAGCCTTTAATCAGCTATATAAATCCGTGTACCTCATGTACCTTGAAATGAAGTGTAGCCTGGTCGAACCTGACCCAAGCTCGAGGCAGGGCCAGGCCGATGACAAAAGTTAATTGTCTCTGATTAGTCTATGAAAATGCGGAATCATGGGAACGATTGACGCGGAGTACACTTTGTAAACAAATTACACACATACTATTTTCACAGTTCATTATGTTTGTACTTAAATAACTAATTAAAAGTAAATTATTTTTTCTTTTATCATAACGTCTCGATGGTATGGTTGTCAACATTTTCTCTGTTTATCTATCGTTCAACAGACTACGAATGTGCAAACGGAGGAAATTGATTCAGGGCAGATTAGCCCTGAATAAACTGTACTCAGCCTGGCTCTTGCGCAATAGTCAGCATGGGTCAGGTTCCCAGGCTACATGAAGTGCAGATTTATTGACAAAGAATGTGAAACTATCTTGGATGCTGTCCAAGAAATTGAAAGGATATGAGGCCATTATAGAGATATTTCACATTCTGACGAAACTCAACGCAACTCGACGATAATAACCTAACGACAAACAACAATCTAAATGGCACGAAGGGACCATTAGCTGACGATAATATGATGTTATTTATTCCCAACATTATTTGTAGATTATTTCTAATACGGTGACTAAATGCATGTGTTTGTCAAGCTTATTACATCATCATCCTCTCCTTACACATGTAATATTAGACATTATTCACACATAAATCAAATCTTGTAATGTCTTTAACAGGTCGAGTGCACCCCTGTACTGGTAGCTTGCCAAGTCGGTGAAATCACCAAACATTGCTGGTTAAAATATTTTCAACTATTGATCAACATAGCAAAATCCTGTACAATAAGTATTAAAAAATAAAGATTGAAATGAATAAATCGTACCGGAAACACCTCAACTGAAGAATTTTTTTATACTTTCTCTAGAGCACATTAAATTTGCTTCAATCACGGACCACATAAATTCTTTAATGGCGCATGGTATAACACTTTTTAATAGACCTTTTGCATCGAATGTGTATACGGTAAAGTTTACGTATAAACGTATACGTATATATATTTAGACCATTTTAGGTATTTTGATCCCGTAAATTTTTCATACATAGTATAACTTTTTATAACGGAATATTTCGACAACATTTCAAATACTAGGACTTACAAGAAATCCAATTCACGGTGTAAGTACTTTTCCACTGAGTGGTATGGGTAGGAGAGCTGGGTTAATGATTCTAATGAGTTTGGAATTAAGAAACACAAATGAGAAAAGAAAGCAGGCATACAAGATCAAAACAGATTGGGTTTTTTGAGGGGATAAACACACATATATATGGTAGCAGAGATGGTGATTTCGTTTATGTCATTCTTTTAAAAGCGGAGGCAAGTCTTTCCATTTGCAACTCGTGACTTTCAACTAGTCAAGTGCCTTCTGATTTACTAGCTTTTCTCTAAGTAGCAATCTTTTAAATTGTTTTCTGCGACAAGAGCCTTTGTCCGATACACACATTTAAGACGGTTAAATTTCCGAGTTGAACCCCTAGCTTTTTCTTTTCTGTCTCTTAAAAATAGGCACATGTATACATAAGTTGGCAGTCTAAATAAACACATGTCGCCATATGAAGCACACTATTATTAATCAAATTTAACCAATCTTTGCTTACTTTTCTGAATGTCATGACTGAGAACTGTTTGATTTAAAGCTTTAGAGACTGGGCCTTCAATCTAAAATGGTAGGTATCTTGAAAGCAAGCTTGCAAATATTTTTCAATAACACCATTCAAATTGATAGACCAATCTTTTAACAAATACTTGAAATCAAAAAGTTCAAGTGGTCTTTTGAAATTGAAGGCTGATGTTACTAAAGCATATATTGATCTTCTAAAACATAAACTTGTGACAAGTACCCAAGCTGGCTATACTGGATATACGTCTCATGCTTTACATATGCTAACGATGGCTGAAGACTGAACCTACAAAATACCGTTCGAACAGACCCAGACCGCCCAAATCCGTATGTTTTTTTACTATAGGAAAACAGCAGAGAAAAAGGGGGTTGGGTGACAAAAACCGATTTCACCCTACCACTGACTTTTCTTAGGTGCTGTATACTAAATGCAGCTTTCCAGAATTCCTATTAAGTTTGTCCTCTGCCTTTATTTTTCTTTGGGGGGGGGGTCCTGAAGATTGTGTCCTGTAGTTAATTTGAGATGACTGATTATTGAATCAAGGAGAATTGGAGGATTGATAACGTATGAGTTTAGAGTTAATGTGTATCCTTTTTAACAATGAGAAATATGCAGTGGCAATTTTTTAAATTTTTTCCACAAAGCTGGTGCCCCTATTATAAAATAGATTTGGTTAGAAAAAATACCTTAATGATGCTGATTTTGGTGTCTTTGCTCCTTAAATTTCATTCAAACCTTTTCCAATTTATTTATTGTTAATAATTCAATAAAACCTTCAGGCTTACTCTAAAATTAATCGAGCAGACCGAAAAGTAAATGAATTGTTGTTGTGTTTGAGTGGACGATTAACGTTCTGAAACACCATTTACGTGGTCTTTGATAAACACATCTGTGTCAAGCATGCAAACGTATATCTTTCAATACTTCAGCTCTACAAACAAGTGACATGTAATACGAGTTTTTCTTCTGTCTCTATTTAATTGTTTCAGTAATAATTGAAAAAAAATATATAAAATTAAAAAGTCAATTGTTCAGAGAACAATTGCAAGGTCTTTCACCAGTTTTCACCATGATTACATAGTTGAGTTTGATTTTGATGTCTTATTTCGGTGAAAAATGTGATATTAACAAAAGTTCTGACCTTTATTAGTCTTTTGCTCAATGGTTGCTAAGGACTTTTTCGAAAAATTAGCTTGTTGCTAAGGACATGAAAGTCACTTCCGGTTGACAATGTCATTTATTTCCTCTTTACAACATAACAAAACTTTTTGCCTATGGTTGCTAAGGACATTTATGGCAAATAACGTTGTTGCTAAGCACCATGACCTTTGACCTTGACCCCATTTTGTCGGCCATATTGAGCTGAACATTTTATCTTCTAATAGTTTCTTTGTATCTTAAATAGTTTTTGAGATACAAGCAAAAAACTCTAAAATCGGACCTCAAAAAATAGTTTTTGGGCTATAGGACCAAAATGAATGGTCCAATTATTTTGGACCCCAGTGTCAAATGTAGACCTCAATGAGACACACATTTTCTCAAATACATTTGATCATCTATCTCTCACAGTTAACGAGTTAAAGCGATAACAAGGGTAAAGGTCATCGGTGACCTTGACTGATGACCTTTGACCTTGACATTTTTAGATGGCCATATATAACTTATAAACAATGGTGAAGGTTTCAGGTCTCTTTGACTTATCATTATTATCGGAAACTCTAAATCTTTCAAAGGGCAATAACTCATATAAAGAGTCGTCAAATATCTTCGGACCAAATGTAACAAAGATGCGTCTCATGATAATGAACATTTTTCCCATTATATGTTTTCAGCCATCTATTACGGTTTACGAGTTTAAGCGAAAACAAGGCTAAAGGTCATCAGTGACCTTGACCGGTGACCTTTAACCTTGACATTTTTAGATGGCCATATATGACTTGTGAACAATGGTGAGGTTTCAGGTCTCTACAACTTATCATTTGGGAGAATTTAACATTAACGGAAACTCAAAATCTTTCAAAGGGCAATAACTCATAACAAGAGTCGTCAAATCTCTTCCGACCAAATGTAACAAAGTTGTGTCTAATGATAATGAACATTTTCCCCATTATATGTTTTCAGCCATCTATTATGGTTTACGAGTTGAAGCCATAACAAGGCTATAGGTCATCAGTGACCTTGACTGGTGACCTTTGACCTTGACATTTTTAGATGGCCATATATGACTTATAAACAATGGTGAAGGTTTCAGGTCTCTATGACTTATCATTTGGGAGTATTTAGCATTATCGGAAACTCAAAATCTTTCAAAGGGCAATAACTCATATGAGAGTCGTCAAATATCTTCGGACCAAATGTAACAAAGATGCGTCTCATGATAAGGAACATTTTCCCCATTATATGTTTTCAGCCATCTATTACGGTTTACGAGTTGAAGCGATAACAAGGCTATAGGTCATCGGTGACCTTGACCGGTGACCTTTTACCTTGACATTTTTAGATGGCCATATAAGACTTATGAACAATGGTGAAGGTTTCAGGTCTCTTCGACTTACGGTTTGTGAGAAAAAATTTTTTACGGAAACCCAAAATTATTCAAAGGGCAATAACTCATTAAATACCATACCGCACAGTTTCGGTCTAAATGTAACGAAGTTCCGACATGACTCAAGGAACATTTTACTCATTACTCTTAATCAGCTATCTTTTACGGTTTCCGAGTTTAAGCGATAACAAGATTTTTTGTTCCGGGGCAGATAACTCCGTTACTAAAAATAGGTCAAGATGCTTGACTCAGTTTTGAGATCCCACAGTGATGTCGATTTATCACACCAAGTATCGAAATGATATGTCGCGTAGTTTTTTCACAGCTTTTGCGGCGGACCAAAAAGAATAAAAAAAAAAAAAAAAAAAAAAAAAAAAAAAATAATCCGAAGAATTACAATAAGGTCTTTCACTGTGGTGAAAGACCTTAATAAATACACAAAAATGGTAAGACAAATAACAAATATCGTAACTTCAAGTTATGGGTAAGAAAATAAACGTCTTTTCAATTCACATAAATATTCTTGTATTAATTCTATGTTGGCTGCGAACATCCCCCTGTGTCGTTTTCTTTGTAACTGTCATCTTAAATCATTGCATGATGTTTAGAATATATGTGACCCTTTACTGGCACCAAATCTGGAACAAACGCTTCCATCGTCATGTGCGCGATAGCAAAAATAATTACAAAGTAACAAGTACTAATGTCATTAGTGAAAGCTGCTGTTTTCTTTCACTTTTTTTATTACAATTTTTTTTTGAATAGATTTAATTGATCTCTTACTCATATAGCTGAAATATTGCTAACTATAGAAGTAAACATCTAACTAATTAAATAATCATAACCTTAGGATGTTATTCTGATTTTCTAACGGTTTATTGTGTTGCAATATTACTGTTTTTTAAACTTTAAAAATGTAGTAAACATATATTGTAATGCATTTTATAAAGATGTTTTTGCTCTGGTGCTAACATTGCCTCTGCTCTGTGAAATTCCTTCAAGCCTATCCAATATTCCAATACTGATATTTTTAGTGGCAAGTAAAATAAAATGTATTGAAAAAAAAAACAAACAAACATGGAAACAAAATACAACAAACCCGGACAAATTGGTTACACAAAACAAAAATGAGGTTAGAAAATAAATCTGTCCTATCAATTCAAATAGATTTTCTTGTATCATTTCTGTGTCGGCTGCGAAACGCGGAGCTAGCATTTTGCAAAAAAAGTAAAAATTCGCTCCGAGTTTTCAGAACATTTTTTCAATAGATATTCGTAAATCAATCTTCTTGACGAGAAGCCAAAGCCCTTCGCGCTTAGTTTTGAAGTATGATTGGGGTAATGAAGATCACTTTTGATTTGTGCTGATTTGCTCATACATTTAATTGTTCTTTCCGTGATAACGTTTGCTTCTATAAGAAATTTTTACTGAAAATCACATTCATTATTTGTAAAATGACAAAATGATGCCGGTGTTTTGAGACATAATTTACATTACTCTCCATATGCGCGTTTGCAATACGTCAATACGTATACGCCGTTGAATACGTCTTAGATGCAACATCTCTACTAAAAGTAAATCAACAAGTACACAAAACACATATACGCATTGCAAATACAAATTTTATTGTCATAGATTTATACTCGATTTCAGTATTTTTCAGTTATGGCCCAAAGAACAATCCAGCTATTGGTAGTACTCTTTTCCCTTGTTAGCATCGCCACTGACGGATGTTACTGATTTTCTAAAAAAGTTGGTTTTTGCCATTATTGCCATTGTAAGGCCCGACATGAAAAAATACTTAAACTCAGATATAAGATTAAGGACAACAATGTAAACACTTGGAAGGGAAACGATGATTTTGGCATGTATTCTAGCCAAAGATTCTCTGTTTATCAAACAATCGAGAAAATACCCGAAACCCTTTTTAGACATAGTATTACTTAGAAGAAATTGGAATTAATATTTTCCAGAGTAACACTGACAGGCTAATGAAAGTTTTCACCGGGAAACAGAGTTATGTTGTTCATAATTTGGTTAGATCATACCCATGCTATCATTTGCTATCCTCAATTTTGATGTAGGCGTTGGTACAATACATGATGAAATAAATTTGGGCAGTCCAGTATTTTACCAACGGTTTCACAATCTTGTACAATGGCCATCTTTACAAGAATGGCGAGCAAAAGTTTGAAAAACTTCCAATGGCAGTTGGTTGGTGGTACTACAACCTAAATTTACCGACCGCTGATCGAACTTCAGGATCTGTTGTTTTAATTTCTGGACATCGCCATTTTAATGCTATTCATTCACAGGTCATTATCGATATTTCAGGAAAAATTTGCTACATCGAATGTTTTTTTCAGAGGGGGGAGGGGCATCAAAATGACGAATAACAATGATGAGATCCATTGGTAGGGAAACTGCAGGTGACTTTCCGAAGTGAATAGTTTTACTGGCGGATGAAATATATCCTAACAGATATCCATTTATGACACCCTATACAAGCCAACAGTTAAAGTGAAACCCCGACAATCTTAAAGTGACGTGCAGCAAAATTAACAATATGATCAAACAATATAGATTTACGGTTGAACATGACATTGGAGAACTGAAGAATTATAGTGTCATGGGAAGTCTGTGGAGACTTCACCAGACTGTAAATATTTGTGCTGCTTTTGTATAAAGGCGTCCCGATTTGTTGATTAATAAATACACAGTCTTCTTTTTCGCTACCCGCCTTTTTAAATTGTCATTGAGATGACCCCTTTAGCTTTACCTGTAAATGTGATCATAAATGTAAACATAAAAGTTTTAAATTGTTTTCGAAAATGTCTATTTGAAAGTGTTTTACATTTGCGTTTAGGTTCTCTTTCGTCAAAATGTGAAACATCTCTAATAAGAAAGTCTTGTGTAGCAGATAAAAAGAAGACCTCAGTGATACAAATATCTGAGCAAGAAAATTCCTTAAACTATAACACCATCACAGCCAGAGCAGCCAAACTAGAACAGACCAGTAATACTCCAGTCAAGCAAGGTTTTCCAAACGACTGAAATCATGACACTAACCAAAATGGGCAATAAAATAAAAGTAGAAGACGTACCCTGAAATTCTATAAACGACAAACCAGGACATCTTTTAAGAGATTGCTTTGTATTAAAGACATGCAAATAGATAATGAGCCCACATGAAGAAAATACTCAAAGAAACTTACATAAAAACCAGTCACAGGGAAACGCCAGTTGGTCACCATCGACAGTTGATTCACATGTTGCGCCAAATAATATCAAATTTGACATGTTAAATGAAAAATTGTATGAATTGTATTCAGAAAATTGTAATAAAAGAATAGGCCAATTAGGTAAAACTTTGAATCCTGGAAAATTTGATAATAGGTTTTATACAATTGGTAAATAACTTGATTTTAAAGGTTGAATTTTTGATAAACACAGGATCCAGAACTACCGTTGATGCTATAAGAATTTTTGACCAGAAATCAAGCCTTATTACCACTGAACTCAGTATTAGAGGTGTGAATGGCAATCCAGTTCCAACCTTTGGACATACTGTGATGGAGATAAATTTCCATGATACAATGTTTTCCAATAATATGATTGTATGTGATATAGGACCTGATGCAATAATTGGCCACGATTTCCTGTTGCAATTTGTAAAGAAAATAGATTACCAGATAATGATTTAAATTAAAAGATTTATCTCCCTCATGCTCTGTCCTTAGCTGAATTTTGGATCTTCTATTTATATCCTTTTGGAAATTTGTTCTCTACCAGATTTTACACATTTTTCGGTCAAAGGACTTCCAAATGTTTTGGTTTAATCTGCACTGATGAGACATAAGTTGTCGAAATGCGTATATGCAGTAAATAAATTAATAGTAACGTCGGTATTTTGATATTTGTAGACAGATTAAACCCCTTTCAATGTTGGGTTGTCGGGGAATCTCAGATGGTGTGCCGAGTAGAAGCCAATAAACAGATAACCATACCAGCCAATTCTGGAATATTCATACCCGTAGATATCCCTTGTTGTGAAAAGCTCAGTACCAAATGTGTCAACGAACCCTGTACTCAATTGTTTGAAGAGACAAATGTTGCTGTTTTACACGCCATTTTAGAGAGTGCTCCAGCTGAAAAATTTGTTAGCCTTCACAATTTTAATGATGAAGAAATAACTGTATATCTCAAAATGAAACTTGGTTCATGTGAATCTTATTATGAGGTTTGTTACACCAAGGTATAAGTATGAGTGATAGACCAAGACGAACATCTACCCGAGTACTTGTAACATTTATGGGAAGAGAGCTCTGTACACCTATCTGCTGATGAGAGTGTAGCATTTTCTAAACTACTTACAAAGTATAAAAGTGCTTTTTCAAAATCCCCGGATGACAAAGGAAGAACACATCTTGTAAATGTTAAAAAATGGATAACAGGAAACACCCACAATGGCTGTAAATTATAATTGCATGCAACAATTTGCAAGGGAACTACACAAGAAAAACACGTATAAGACAACAGACAAACGTAGACAACACTCGGGACAGCCGGACTTGGTACCGGCACTAGCAAAAGCCAGCTGTAGGGTTAAACCGGTTTAGAGGTACCCAACCCTCCCCTTTATCTGTCCCGTTTCCCTATAGTATAAAAACATACGAATAAAACCCAATACAGGTAGACTACTAACTCCATGACCACAATCTTGAAAGAAGAGAAAAAGACAATACGTAATTTTGAAAGATGGGTCAGGGGTGCTTGCCGCTAAACTACCGGCTAGCTCAAGGATCCTAGTGTGCTGGTAGAACACTGTCGCACTACGGAAGAAAAATCAAACTCAAATCTTCCCGAAGGGTTTGGTCAAGAATCATAATAAATTTCAGTAGACATCGGCAGTATCAGTGAGAGGCCAGTATGTGTGCAAAATTTTCAGGTCACTAGGTCTCAAAGCTAATTTAACGGATGCAAGCAGAATATCTTGCCGATATCCCCTATTACGTAAAGAATGTAAGTTACGTCCCAGCTTTTCTGGATTTTTAATCAATTTCCGGAGCACCTGATGTCACTCCCGGTTTTTATTGGAGTTCACACTGTCAGTACTTTAGTTTTTCGTGTTGTCTTGTATATTATACTGTAAAATTTTAGTTTTGTCTTTGTTAGAGATGTTTGTGATACCGATTTGTCCTTGTGATTGTTTGAATACTACATAGTTTACAAAAGATTTACAAAACTTTACTGTGGTACTGTTTAAGGGTTAGAGAAGTAACATGTGCCATGGATTTCAATTGGTTTTGTCTAAGGGTTAGAAAATGACATTAACCAATCCGCTACCAAACAGATCTTTCAAAACAATATGTGCCTCACTGATAGTGTGACGGGTGTCGCTAGCGGGGCAGGACATGCTTACCCTTCCGGAGCACCTGATGTCACTCCCGGTTTTCATTGGAGTTAACACTATGAGTGCCTTAGTTCTTAATGTTATCTTTCTATTTCCGTGCATCGTAGCTGTCTAACGTCCTTGTTTTGTCTTTGTTTTTATCTGTTACCGTTTTTGCCATGTCTTTGGACTTCGATTTTTGTAGTCATCGCTTCCCTTGTTCCTTCGGTATTCTACTGCCGTTGTTTCTGGCATTTTTTAACAACATTTCCGTAAAATTGAGGACTAGAAATGCCCATTGTAATAAGCTTGTTACGAGTAACGCCATATTTAGATATAACATGTTCATATCTATTAAAAAACGTCTTAAAGCATGAAGTCAACACCGGTATGGCCGCCCCAATCCGTCATCCTCCACGAAGACTTCCCTTTGGGAAACGACAAATTGAAAAGGACGAAATTAAAAGAATGCTTGACCTTGGTGTATTAGGACCCTCCACTTCCAGTTGTTTAGCCTCAGTTGTATTAATAACTCAGAAAGGGAGCAACGCTGAACCAGGAGATACCAGATTTTTGTGTTGACTTCAGATCTCTTAATCAAGATACTAAGAAAGATGTCGATCCTATAGCAAGAATTGACGACTTCCTAGACGCTCTCTCATCCTCAAAATGTTTCTCATGTATGGACCTAACTAGCGGTTTTTGGCAGCTAGAAATCTCGCCACTTCACACGGAGAAGACCTCCTTTGCTACAAGTCAAGGATTATACCAGTTTCGAGTAATGCCATTTGGACTTGCAAATGCGCCAAGTAGTTTTCAAAGATTGATGGAAAATGTTTTAGGGGACTCCAATGGGAAAAATTTTTACTCTCCTTGGATGATATAATTGTACCTGCCCAATGCGTTGAAGAGGCATTAACAAGATTAGAGCATGTTTTCCAGACATCAATTGATGCAGGACTGAGGCTGAAGCCATCTTAATGTATATTTTTACAGAAGAAGGTAAAATTTTTGGGACACATAGTTTCCGAGGAAGGTGTTCAAACCGAATCAATGAAGACAGAGGCAATCCAAAAATGGTAAATACCCAAAAAACCAGAAACAGATGCGCAGTTTCTTAGGTCTGTGTTCCTATTACCGAAGATTTGTTCCGAAGTTTGCCGAAATAGCAAGAACTTTACACCAATTATGTAAGAAATTTGTACAATTTAAGTGGACTGACAAGTGCAGCTCTGCTTTAGACAAGATTAAATATGCTCTGTTATCACCCCCTATCCTTGGATATCCAATACTTGGCTTGAAGTTTATTTTGGACTGTGATGCCAGTGACAAAGCCCTTGGTAGTGGTTTTTATCAAGAAAAAGATGGACATCAGCGAGTAATTGCTTACATGAGGAAGTCCTTAAACAAACACGAGTAGAGCTATTGTGTGACTAGGAAAGAATTGTTAGTTGTTGTTTGTGCCCTACATCATTTCCATTCTTCCTGTATGGCCAACAAATTCTTTCAAGAAGTGATAATGTAGCGGTTAGCTGGATGAGAAGTTTGAAGATGCCTACCGGTAAAGTTGCTAGATGGCTGCAAGAGCTAGAAACCTATGACCTTATAGTTGTGCATCGGGCTCGATCCTGAAATCCATGTGCTGCTTGTTTACGCTAAGAAAATAATAACAATGTTGAGAGTGAAGATGACGGTGATCAAGACCATGACCAGGCAAGAGTATGTGCACTTACACACAGCCAGACTAATAAAAACCAAACTAGAAACCAATTTGAATTATGTGGTTGGATTTACCAACCACTAGAGAAAACCAGTCAGCAGATAAAAACATTGAGTACTTATTAATACAATTTGAAGAAGGTAATGAAAAACCAAATTTTGATTCCGTTTCTGTAATGTCCCCAAAATTGAAAGCCTTATGGAACATGTGGGATAGGCATGAAATCTGTAATGGTGTACTCTATATTAAGTGGATTAGAGAATCAAAATTAACTAGTCTTAGAAAGATGGTCCCTGAACCGTACCAGATGACAATACTAAAATACCATCGTGATATACCAACTGCAGGCCATCTTGGGATGAAAAAGACCTTGGAGAAATTTAAACAAAATTTTTATCGGCCAGAAATGAAATATTGCATCAAAGGATATTATAGAGAATGTAACCACTGCACAAGCCAGTCCCATAAAAAGGAAAAACGTGTCCCCTTAGGTGAATATAATGTAGGAGCGCCAATGGAAAGAGTAGCCATTGATATCCTAGGACCCTTACCAAAAACAAAGAATGGAAACTAATATTGCCTTGTCCTGACCGATTGTTTCTCAAAATGGACAGAAGCCTTTGGCATACCAGACCAAGAAGCAAAGACAGTAGATAATACATCTGTAAATCAGTTTGTGTGAAGGCTTGGTGTCCAATTACAAATGCACAGTGACCAAGCATAAAATTTTGAATCTCAACTATTTACCCAAGTTTGTGACCTCCTATGTATAGATAAACTAGATGGACTCCTTTTCATCCCCAATCCAATGGTTGTGTAGAAAGATTCAATCGAACATTATTAAACATGCTGAGTATGTATTGCGCAAGAGACAAGTCATCATGCATGGGATAAATATTTGCCAAAAGTTTTACTTGCTTATCGATCTTCAGTACATGCTACAACAGAATTCACACCTATTTCATCCCTCAAGAAATTCTATGGCCGTCACCATAACACCATCGAAAGATATGACGTGTCTGTATCCCAAATGAAAGCGGATATTTTCAGCTAGATTCACGTCTTCCCGGATTTGACTACCGACTTTGACATTTTCCTGGATTGGCCCACTCACAGTGTGACGGGTGCTGTTAACAGAGCAGGACTTGCTTACCCTTCCGGGGCACCTGATGTCACTCTCAGTTTCACTGGAGTTAACACTGTGAGTCCTTTGTTTTGAATGTTGTGATTTCTCTTTCTGAACTTTCTGTCTGTCTAGCGTCGTTGTTTTGTGTCTGGCGTCATTGTTTTCAGTGTTCTCGTTTTGGCCATGCCTTTTGACTTCGATTTTTGTAAATTTCACTCCTTTGTTCCTTCGTATCCTACTGCCGTTGTTACCCAACTATTTAACCTTTGGAAGGGAGGTTACTCTGCCATTACAAGTTGTAATTCCAATGACATCGATAGAACGAGACCAATCAAGCATAGATAATTTTGTTTGTGTTTACAAAACAAACTACAAGAAGTCCATAATCGTGCATGGAAAAATTTAAAAACCAAGGTGAAATATCAGAATAAGATTTACCATGTAAATCCAAAAAGAAAACCTTTAGTGTTGGATAACCGGTTTGGTTGAATGACCCCGCTAAAAAATTGTCGTGTGTAGTAAATTGTGTGGGAAATGGAAAAGACAATATATGATTGTTAAAAGAATTACTCCATGGGCTGGA
>MJUU01043952.1:30147-45916 GCA_002080025.1 Modiolus philippinarum | reverse complement strand
GGGGGGTGCACGGAAAGTGTTTCCAGCCCACGGACTAAATAGATGACCTGACTTATTTAGTGAAAAAGACAGCTAAACAGAGACCCAAAGCCTGCCATATTGATCGAATTTTGATTTACCAAGGAAAAAATGTTCCAAAGTGGTTTAGCAGACCCCATATAGAGAATTTATACAGTATGCTGTATTTTATTTGATGCAAGTTGAATTATGTGACATTCAAAGTAAGTCAGGAATCGAGTTGTTCGTCAATGAACGCATTGTACGTTTTTATACGGCCATGAGGCTTTATACATCCCCGAAGTGGACGCAAGTAGGAGCGCTAGTCGACTAGTTGTTGTTATGGGCTACACTGCTGTGGACTGATCACCCATTGCTTTGGTTTTTTTAGTTGTTTATTAATTTAGTACCAGATGGATTTGGTACCTGTTGTAATAGGATAAACTGATTGGATTGATCAATAATTTTTGTGTTTACTATGAATGAAGTATGATGATGAATATCTACATAATATAATTAGAGATTATCCAGATTTTTGTAGTATTACAAACATAGATAAATTGATATATATTCTTAACCCATCAACACCATCTCAAGTAAATAATTTAGGTCTCTTCATAAAAAAGTCATTAGAACTGAGGACAGGAGACTCTTGAAATGTTTACTTGAATTTATTGATGTATATTAATTGAATTGTTGAAGTTATTTTGTAGTTTTGTCACAAACTTATTTGAGTTTAATGACAATAAAGTATTTGAATTGAATTGAATTGAATTGATTAATAAATATGGAGAAATTATTTCCTGTGTGATTTTTATTGAAAATAAGCCACTTTGGTCCATGAGAACTCTCTTTGCTGTCCCAGCCAATTTCGAAATGATTTGTCCATCTGCAGAACTTAGAGTCAAGTTTCATGTTCCGAGATGTCATCCTAACCCTCATGCATTGTAACATTAGTACGTAAATACGGAAAAAATCGAAGACGAAGAAAACCAAACAAATATAAAATACTTAGTAATAAAAATTTATTCGATTGTTGAAAGGAACGAGATAATCCAGAATGATGTGCCCTAAAAAATTGCCAGATCAAGTGTAATGGAATGTCCTGATGTGCTGTTCTTCCTATAGTATATCATACCTGTACATTTTTCGAGAATCTATTCAGTCGTGAACAGAACAAAACTATGACACTGCCACATCTGAAATCAATATAAAATATGATATGTAATACATAAAGTTTTCACTGCATGACATCTTGAACAAAGGCTTATGATGGTTATTGTGTTTCAGATGATGGAAAAGGATTGTTGGTTATGTGGAGACCGACTCGAGACAACTAAGAAGTTGAGAAGCCACCTAGCCAGTAATGTTCATGCCAAGAAGGAGGTTGTGCCCCTGGTGTGTGGAGAAACCAACCAAGTATAAGAGGGTGTGGGAACTTAGGGACCACTGCAATAAGAACCATTCCAGCATCTTGAAGGAACATAGACCGGACCTACTGTCAGAAGGGAATGCATATTACCTGTCACTCCAACCTAGATGTAATATGAGATTTGTTAAGTCTACGAGCTTCTACATACCATCAGCTAGAGTTCTGAAGACGACCATGCGGGCATGGTTGAAGACAGTAAAGGAACCCTGGAGGTCAATTACAGAATGGGAGCAGGACTGGAGAGAGGGAAACAGCTATGAAGGCAATCCTAGTGATTTTGACTTCAAACCTATCTACTCCGGTGATGAGTCACGGGCTGACTCATCTTCTTCTGTTACCGTTGACCGGGACATCAACAACCCAGAAGCCTGCATGGCACTGGTGTCAAGGAACATCACAGTTGAAGCTGAGTTCAAAGGCGAGACTTACAGATTCAATATAGCTGACGATCTGCTGGCAGAAATGAAGTATGTTGCCTCGTTGACGAGAAAAATGACACTCATTCCACAAGGAGGACGACCAACCCTTGAAATAACTCGACATAAACTGATTTGGGATACCCTGATTCAACGCAAAGAGCTGGCCTCCAAGTTATTAGGGATCAAAGACAAATTTATTCAGCAAATCTTCAGGTTAGACAGCATGAATCTTCCTCCATCTTCAACATTTTCTTCACCACCACCACCAAAGGTCTCCAGTGTAATAGTAACACCAAAGAAACCAATCAGCCAGTCTTAAGCCAAAACCAGCAGATCTGTACCAAAGAATCAGCAAAAACCTGCCAGTAAGTCTGCAATTTCAACACCAGTCGGCCAGTCTGCACCGACTCAAGTCAGCAAGTCTGCACCGACTACAGTCAGCAAGTCTGCAACTGCAACACCAGTCAGCCAGTCTACATCAACTCCAGTCAGCCAGTCTTCACCAACCACAGTCAGCAATCCTGCAACTGCAACACCAGTCAACAAGTCTGCAACACCAACTCCAGTCAGCCGGTCTGTAACTACAGTCAGCAAACATGCAATTGCAACGCTAGTCAACGAGTCTGAACCAATTGCATTCAGCAAGCCTACAACTCCAGTAAGCGAGTCTGCACCAAGTACTGTCACCCCAACTGAGTCCAGTGAACTGCCAACACCAGACAGCCGGCCAGCTACACCAGTAATATCCATTTGTCTTCCAGAGTTGACCTCAACAGAGATCTCTAGTATCGTTCGGTACGACAACACCTGTTCTGGAAACGCCACCACCGGCAAAGAAATCAAGACTACAGACAAACAACCCAGAACCATATGTACCATCTTCTCCGCCTCATGCACCAACTTACGTACCGACACTAAAAAGTTTGCTGGCAACTCTGAGCGTAGAGCCGCATCATGAACCAACCAGGCTGGTCCAGAGTCCAAGTAAGTCATCTGCTGAGCAGGCTAGAGAACTAACTACTTACTTTAGGAGGGATGCCATTGTTCCCAACAGCAAGGCGAGGTTGGACAGAAGACAAGACGGTCAGGCTACCAGGAACTTTGTTGACAAAGGAATGGTCACCTAAGGGCTGGACCCAGATGAACCCGGATCATATTTCAGAGTTTATAACATTTCAGTACGAACAGGCGTCTGGACACATGGACCTACCGGATAGGGCGGAACTGCTGGACAGATACAAAATGTTTGCGCTGCCGGGCACCAAACCCCATGCCACGACCAAATAAAAAACAGGGGCATTCAGCAAAGATACTATATGTATGAGACCCTAAGACTACTGGCCACGAAAGAAATAACTCCAAATCTGTCAACAACTTTCACGCTGGACATGATGGAAAAAGCCAGAGAAAGTCGAGATACTTCTACTGATTGCATCTGTGAAGCTATGGACAAGTCTGGTATCCCATTGCGTCTTGACGCCTGATTTATTCGTACCTGATAATGAACTGTATTAATTTCAACATTTTTGGACACAAGATAAAAACATTCCGTTGCCTATGAACATTATTATACACTAGGAACATCTATAATGTGACATTTGGGGGGCTGGATTTTAAGGTATATGTATATGTAAATAATCAAAATTATATTTTATTTGCTTCACAATTGTTGCATCTGATTCAAACTATTAGTAGCAGATGTGTAATTTAATATTATGTCAACAGTACATGTACTAGAAAGTGCGTTCAATTCAGTGGCGGTTCTTCCAAGTCGACATAACAGTTTATTGTAGTGACAAATCATTGACCATGAGGATGAATGCTTTATAAGCAACACCGAATCAAACTTACGGATATAAAAATTGATTTCATAAACAAATAAGGTAAGATTATTTTAAGCAAGGGAACAAAATAAGGAAAGGGTGATTTACCGTCTGATCATGGGTTATCGTGGGACATTAGTTTTCCTGGATTGCATTGTTTTTCAATGGAAATCATGACGTCATAATCGACACTTAAGGCTAAAGCCCTCGGGGAAATAACGCTAGTAAGGTTGACAATTTTAGATATTCACCTCTTCAGAGGGCCGTAATTGTATAATATCAATTTATGTTTTGAGAACATATAACTATTGTTTTTGATTCCAGAGAATTCCGCCATTTAAGGTGGGAGGGTGTAATGAGTTGAGGGTTTGAGGGTACACTCAAGTGTAAATATTCTTTTTTTGAGCGTTTGATGGAAAATCATAAGTTGTATTTTCTTTCCATTCAAGAGATCAATGTTTGCATATTTTTTGTTAATCGAGATAATTATAATAATATTTTCATGTTAATATTGATTGCTATAAGATCATTTAACTAAAGTAGATTCAAATAATTTGTTTTCAAAGTTCAAGAATATTTTTGTTGCCGTTTTTGGCAAATTGTGGAAGTTATAGTTCAAATTGTGTTCAATTAATCTTAAAAACTTATAACAGGGCATGACTGCTTCACTTGTTATGAGATTTAGCTTTCTCCCATGCTCGCTTAAAAAATTTAATGCTATATCGATTAATATTTTGTCATTGAAGATCGATTTTATTGATTTCAAATCGACAGTGCCGCCATTATTTTCAATGTAAACATCGTCTGACCTACATTGGTTTTCATTGCCGTATATCATAATTTTAAGTTTTATTTAAGTAAAAGCGAGCATGGAAGGTTACAAATCCTCAGGATGTCCAATAATATATGTTTAGAGCATGTATTTTTAGCCCCTCGGTTTACTTTCAATCGAATGATCACAATATCGGTCCGCCATTTTTGTATTATGCCGCTTTGGCACCGGCCACCTATTCTTCAAGACAAAATTTAAAGTTGCCTACCTCTTTAATGCCTGTTTACCCCTTTTCCATAAGGCCATGTTTAAATAAGGACAAGCCCCGGACAAGCTGACACTTCTTTCTAAAATTGCATACGTTTTGCACATTGCCAGGCACCGTACTTCTTTTTTACCCAAGTTACGTGACTACAGTTCCCTATATAAGGCGCACATGCGCCAGTTATGGCCGAATAAGATGCCATGGCGGGTCCTACAAAATTCCAAGTGGAGATAATCCAAAGTTTACAGATTTACAAAACTTTACCAATTAAGGCTATTGCCAGATTAAAGATAAATCCGAGGAAAAGAATTACCTAGGAAAGGTAATATATTTTTTAACAAAGGGTATTTTATTTTATAGGGAAATAACTCGAGATGGAGCCTGATGAATCTCCAGCTGTCCTGTGCCTAGCCATTTTCATGTAAATTACCTGCAGCAATTCCCCATCTCATCAACCTTTGTATCACCAATAGAGACCATAATGGAAGATTTTATCCATTAATATGTATTTATTTTGTATCTGAACCATAAATCCAAGTAGAATGTGCCATTTTGTCATTTGGATGTGCCAATTCTGACTCCATGATGAAAAGTGTATTTATTTATATATATATATATATATATTAACAAACAAACCCAGGGGTTCAATTTATGTAACCATGTTTATATATGATGAATTAATTGTAAATTAATAAATCATTGCCTTGTGAATTATGTTTAAATAACAATTTGCCAAGAGAACTCACCAAATATTCTTGCCAGTTGATTGATTTCCAGGAAAACTCAAGATGTTCCAAAAACAGCACTGCCTTACGCATACGCATGGTCCATCATCCTGTGATTGGGCAGATATTTCTCTGTTGACAGCAGGAATGATTTTCCATTTCGGTATTAATGTCCATACTTGAACAGTATTAAACTTGCGGATGAATAATACGCTACGTAAATACATGGATTACATGTATCTTGAGACAGAATACTCTAATTGGAATAAATAAATATTGAAACACTTACCAGGTCCCTTTACAGTATTAATATAGAGGTAAATACTAGTATGAGCCTTAATAAACGATATTTTCATAGAATGTGAAATAACTAATTTTAATTTCCAAATTATTCATATTTGAACAGATACAAAATATACATATATTCCAAAAATCATGTATGAAATGTCGACAGTTACAGAGAAATTAACGAAAAAGGCCTAAATTTGCGAAAACTCTCAAATTTTAATTGATGTGCCAACCATTCCACTTGTTTATTATCCTGATAGTATACAACGCCACAGGCATCATTCCGTTTATCGCATGAGATGTATTGCATGAGATGCGTGATGGATCAGGCAACGGTTCGTGAAGGACTCTCTATCGAGGAAAACATTGAAGGTCAATGATTATTTCATTATATTCCATTTATAAGGATAAATTTCTAAAATTTAAACATGTCTGTCAAAATGGTTCAACAATACCTATCAATCCATGCTAAATACATGGTTGGATCATGCAATGTTTTCTCAAAAACGTTGAAGGCAGACTCCTCATCCACATTTTCTACAAGAAGATAAGGTATTATTTCGTTTAGTTTATTCACAAAATAGACTTAATTTTGCAAGATATTGACGAACTTTGATATTGCAATAACCAATGAACTTATTTATGCCAAAAAAAAAATAATTCTATATACAATATATCAACATTCAAAACATAAAAACTGATATTTTCTGCCCGTGAAAGATCAGGCAACGAACTATTTAGCTCGTGAAGGATGCTCGTGAAGGACTAAACCTTGAAAGATACTTGTTTGTAAATTGATTGATATATTAGTTAAGTGTTTAACTCCAGTGAGCAACATTTCAGCTATATCAGAACGAATGCAAAAAAGAAGAAAGAACAAAAGTGGAAGGGATAACCGGGGCAACGAGTTTTGATTGCCACTAGAAAAGAGGTGAAATAGGTAGGGGTAGGACTTTTAGCCAAAGTGACTGCTCTATTTATATCAAAGTAAATACAGAGGAGGTCTTTATACTGCATAGAGCATGGCGTGTCTTCGTTCAGTTTGGCTTAAATTGTTCGTGGTCAGGCTTCCCGTATTATGACCCGGCTTATCTTCAGAGATAGGGCATTACCCTATCCACCAACTGGGGACACACCCGACAGCTTTGTAGCCGGAGTCCCTGAAACCCGATTCAGGTGCCGGGACTTTATAAATTAATATAAAAATATTAAAGTTTAATTAAACCTCATCAAATGCAATTTAGGCATCCACATATAACTAATGAAATATGTAATGAGGTAAAATTTGAAGTGCATTGAAAGCTAATACCTTAAATAGTAAACACACATTGTCTAATTCAACATGAATAAAGTCAAACTAAATTTTGAGCAAATTATGCTAATAAGATCAGTTGATATTTTAGAGAGCATTATAAACTACAATAAAGCGGCATTTTATAGCTGATATTTCGAAACTGAAGAAATATTAAAATGATTTATCTCGATCAAAAAGTTTTAAAACGTAATAATATTGCATACGTTATCCAAAGTATCTGTTAGAATTTGCAAATCTCTCATTTTATTACGTAAGCTGTTATAAAATATGATTTAAAACAGTAATGTATCTCCTAAGACACAGATGCCAAATCCATCATCCTGCAAATGGAATTGAATACAATTTTTGTGGCATTTTTTGTCATTGTTATGGTGAATGAGTGTACCAATTTTCATGAAGAGCCGACTAACCGTCTCAGAGAAATCAGCTCAAACGCAAAGGCGAACATGCAGTTTGACGGACGGACGTATGAACGAAAGAACGAATCAGATAGACATCCTTTAAAGATGTTAATTATTAAGAAATATTTAAATTTTTGTTATTTTACAGATCTATGTTTTAATTTTATTTAGAATGATTTAAAACATGTAGAAGGAAAGTAATTAAAAAAACTTCAAATGCTTGTTTTTTTAACATTTTGTTTACTTAAATGTTCTTCATACCGTCGGAAAACCGTTTCAAATGATAGATAGGGATCGAAATAGGTTGTTGGTACAGGCATTTCAAAAGAAAAGGTGGCTTTAACCGGTTTAATGGCATAGATAAACCTCCCCTTCCATTGCGGTAGTGTCCTGTAGCAACTCAGCAGCAATTGATATTGAAAAGTCGTAGACAGTTGAAAGAAATGATGATCCAAGTATTAAATAAAGAAAGAATCTTGAATCAAATTTCGACCGAAACTTCAAATTTTTCCACAAGGGACTGATATCCATTAAATTTTTAATGATCGTATGCGGATTTTTTTAAGCCTAGATTAATAAGGCGGTCATGAAGATTATTGTGTCTAATGAGAAAGCCTCTATAATTTGTGCTAGCTCTTGCGTAATTGTAGTGATTTTATGCTGTACATTTGATAACATGTTATATAACATAGAAAAAAGACGGGAAACGGGGAATGTGTCAAAGAGACAACGATCCAAAGGGGAGTGATAACAACTCAAAGCCACCATAAGATCTTCAATGAACGGTGAGGAAATATAACATGTTTATTATAGCCCTTTTCTGAAAGTGTTGTTATCTTTTCCTGGATTTGAATTCTCCCATCAAATGATTGTACAAACACCCTTTGCTTCCGGTTATCACTCGTACGGTTGTCTTATAATACACAACTTAAACCCTGAATACACTTTAATTCTATCAAATTAAATCAGTGTCACAGTAAACAATGACATTGTAATCTAAATATGAACAGCTTTATGAACTTTGTCCAGGATTGACAACACTTGCCGTGAAGGGTTGATAACCGGAACTGTTCATTTGTTTTTAAATGCCAAAACCGATGGGCGGACCAAATGTTTTTTTGAAAAGACCTATATAGATAGCGATGATTTATCGAGTTTTCTCAATTAAATAAATGTCATATTGTCACCGGTGAAAATAAAGGATTTCTAGTAACTGGATGAATCTCGGTTTTTGAATAGAAAATCTATATAATAAAAAGCATAACTAATCGACCATCATGAATATCAATCAAAATTTCACTCGTGTCGATCAACGCAGTGGATTAAACTCGTTGCGGAACAAAGTTCCGCAACTCGTATAATCCTTCTGCGTAGACTGACTAGTGCTGCCCCTGGCTCACTACGCTTTGATCTGTTACGCCCAATATCCGTTAGATTCGACGGATTGAGACAGACTAGTCAGTCTATCCTTCTGCATTGTTCGGCACTCGTGACGGTCAATTAGTTATACTATAAATAATAATCGCACTTTCTTAGATATTTTCCTTCTCGTCTTGTATCATTTACAGCGTTATTAATACATGAGATGATTTTTATGCGGAAAACATTTTGGGCAACCCATACTATTATATCTTATTTTTCTATCATCGGAAAGGGTTATATACTTGCATCAGCAGATCAAATATCAAATTGTCATTGGCTCGGTCAAATCGATCCTTCACGAACCAAAATTTACGTTACTTGATCCTTCACGTGCAAGAAAAGGCCTTTTTGGTCCAAACGATCCAAACAAAACTATATAATAGAGATATGACATCATCCTAAAGCTTCTTCTGACAATATGTGTTCATATCTGTGGGAATATCATAACAAATAATAAGAAAAGGTAGCTAACGTATCAAAATATGACCAAATATGGGTATATGTCAGTGAAAATTGCATAGGTTAAGGTGCTGTCTTTTTCGATTTTCAGAATACTGTAAGGTATATTCGTAATTTTTTTAACCAAAACAGCCATTGATGACTACCTTTTTGACGGACAGTTTTAGTTGTTTTAGCTCACCTGGCTATGCCAGGGTGAGCTTTTGCCATCACTTGGGGTCCGGCGTCCGTCGTCCGTCCGTCCGGCGTAAACTTTTCATTCAAAGATCTTCTCCTCTGAATCTACTGGGCCAATTGGAACCAAATTTAGTCACAATAGTCCTTGGGTGGTCCCCTTTAAAAAAGGTATCCGGCAGGTCCGTACCTCATCCAAGATGGCCGCCAGCGGGGAACACAGTTTTAACATTTGACCCTATAGGTAAACACATTCAAAGATCTTCTTCTCAGAAACTCCCAGTCCAATTATAACCAAACTTAGTCACAATGGTCCTTAAATGGTCCCTTCCAAAAAAATTATCCGGCAGGTAATCCAAGATGGCTGCCAGCGGGGAACATAGTTTAAACATTGGACCCTATGGGTAAACACATTCAAAGATCTTCTTCTCAGAAACTACAAGTCCAATTATAACCAAACCTAGTCACAATGGTCCTTAGATGGTCCCTTCCAAAAAAGGTATCCAGCAGGTCCATACCTAATCCAAGATGGCCGCCAGCGGGGAACATAGTTTTAACATTGGACCCTATGGAAAAGACATTCAAAGATCTTCTTCTCAGAAACTACCAGTCCAATTATAATCAAACTTAGTCACAATGGTCCTTAGATGGTCCCTTCCAAAATAGGTATCCGACAGGTCCTTACCTAATCCAAGATGGCCGCCAGTGGGGAACATAGTTTTAACATTGAACCCTATGGGTAAACACATTCACAGATCTTATACTCAGAAACTACCAGTCCAATATAACCAAACTTAGTCACAATGGTCCTTAGATGGTCCCTTCCAAAAAAGGTATCCGGCAGGTCCGTACTTCATCCAAGATGGCCGCCAGCGGGGAACATAGTTTTAACATTGGATCCTATGGGAAAGACATTCAAAGATTTTTTTCTCAGAAGGTACCCATCCAATTATAACCAAACTTAGTCACAATGGTCCTTAGATGGTCCCTTCCAAAAAAAGGTATCCGGCAGGTCTGTACCTCATCCAAGATGGCCGCCAGCGGATACATAGTTTTACATTGGACCCTATGGAATATAAATTCAAAGATCTTCTTCTCAGAAACTACTAGTCCAACTAGAACCAATCTAAGCCACAATGGTCCTTAGGTAGTCCCATCCAAAAAATGTATCTGGTAGGTCCGTACCTCATCCAAGATGGCCACCATCTGGAACATAGTTTTTACGTTGGCCCTATTGATTTTAAGGGGAACCTCTGCCCAAATTTTTGAATTTTTATTTGAAAAGTGGTCTGCATGTTTTAATTTCAGCACTATGTATTACTTTAATTATAAGGGGAACCCCTGCCCAAATTTTTTTGAATGGTGTTCTATTATGGGTTGTAATGGATGGTGGACCTTTCGGTTGCCATGGAAACCAAACAAGAATACTGTAATTTTAGAAAAAAAAGTATTCTGCTAAATTTTATTTTTCGTTTTTCCTATTGGAAATGCCTTTTATCTATGTCAGCCATGGTCCAGGTGAGCGATACAGGCTCTTGAGAGCCTCTTGTTAGATTTCAGTTTTGCTTTTAAATAATTGTCTATTTAAAGTTCAAAAAATGACTAAAAATCACTGATTTAGTCCTTCACGAACCGTTGCCTGATCCATCACGCACCCGATGTGATACTTGACCGCCATTACCTAGTCCTTCACGTGCATTTTTCTCGATAAACGGAATGATGCCTGTGAACGCGATAACCATATTCGTTTTTTCTCTAAAGCACTGGACAGACCAACATATAATCAAATTACGAGAATCTATTGACAATGAATGGTACGTTGTATGCGTTTTTAACTTCTATAAGCACGCGTACTTATTTTCACGTTTAAATGACATTTCCATGTCATAAATCAGATAATATAATAGGGTTATATTTCAATTTCTTTTTATATCGGTATATATATATTTGGTGAGGTTGGATTGACTTAGTTATACCATTAACAAAAGTCCTAATTAGTTCGCCTCAATTTTTTTTAATTTTTATTTTTAAGAGGCTAGGCTTAAAATTAAGTTCAAGTGTTCCTTTAAAGAATCGTCTATTTGGTTCTTTATGCCCGAGAGACCCTTTATATTATGAGGGTGCAAATATTTAAAATAACGGACCTTTAAAACAAAATCTGTTACATCATGACAAAAGACAAATCATTATAAAAAGTTAAACAAAAGAACTGCCTAAATAAAATTCTCAATGAATATTCAAATTTTGTTTCAGTTTTATTAGTGAAATAAAGCTAACTTTAAGTAGCATCAAAATTTTCTAAATTTCAGAAACTGGCCTTTGACCTTATTTGTAAAAGAATCAGGTAAGATAACTCTCCGAACATATTTTGTTGTGAAATAATTTAATTAAATATTTGATATAGGTGAAATATTGAATTTGAAAACTTAAACATTCTTTCTGCACAGTGTTTGTTTATTTAATATTTGGATGTAAAAAAATACAGATTTTAAAACATTTCATATAATGAAAATTTTCTATAAAACCGCTTTTTCAGTAGGTTAACTTGGGAACCCACTAAAACCCATCTGGCATATGAGAGATTTATAATTTACATATCTGCAGAGCAAGTTTCAATACAATCGGACCTATGGAATTTTTTGGATTTACTGTTGAAAATGATTTTTTTTTGTAGTTTTTGCCCTTTGACTCGAGTTATGTTCCTTTGGCCACGAATTCTTACTTTTTCCCACTTTGCATATACCTATAAAATCAAATGTGACCATAGTCATTACGATGCGTCATAGTCATCTAATGACTATAAAAGTTTCATTCAAACATGTGACTGTAAAGTCACAGTCCGTTAACCCAATTTCGGAAAAATCGTCTTTTGGGCACCCTACAGGTACATGTACTATTTCGATGAAAGATCATTATTAAAAATAGTGCATTGCTATTACATATTTGCATTTTATTTGATCTTGCATAAATAAAATAAATCGATACAAATACCAAAGTAACTAAGATACATGTATATGTATCTAACACTTGAAAAGCTTAAAATTCTGATGTAACTTATGTTACAGATACTTGACGTGTATGATGCATAAGAACAATAAAGTCTCGGTTACTATGTAGATTCGTAATAAAAAAAAGTTTCATTCAAACTTGCAATACTATATTCTTGGTTACCATTGAAAATTTTCCAGTTTCCGTTTACTCAGCTCTTGATACAAATTGTGTTTGGCTTTTCATAGGCGAATTAAACAAGGGAGACCGGAGTTGGAACCTCCTTTTTCAGTAATATTTTAGATTTCAGCCTGAATTGAGACAAAAATTACAAATATTTTTAAAAAATACGGGACTTTCGAGTTAACTGTTTGTTATCGGAAATGTACTTTAATTATACAAAAATTCAATACATCCTTACATCAGTGAAATTCATTTTTACAGAACCTGATGAGTCAGCACGTAAATACATTTTATACAAACTGCGCTGACGAAGCATCAGTTGCCGAAATAGCTATACGCGGTGTCTGATTTCACATGCTAGTAATCGTTAACTCCAGACAGGACAGTTTGCGATGTATTAACTTTTGCTTGTCAGTCTCTACATTACATAAGCATACAAATGGTGTATCCGTTAATAATTTCACACTACTTGCCCTCTGTGAGTCCCCAACCTTAGACGAATATATACATTATTATATATTACGTTGTTTATGTTTTTCCTTTGTCTTGCTTTTTTTTTATTCTGTGATGTTCCCTGGCAGATTGTGGCATGTGACTGTAACTTCAGCCATTGTAGATGTTTCCTGTTATCTCCTTTGTAACATTATGTCTTTGGCTAGCTTTCAGTAACTGCGAGCATTGTGGCCATGCGTATTGTCTTCATGTTCTATGTACTTCATTGTTAAGGTACTTTATTTGAGGGCTTAAGACTTTTTTCTAGCTTGATTTAAACTGTGAGTCTTGGGAAGTTCAAATGTATTCTTTTTAGCAATTCATCACACACAGGACAAGGGTTAGGATCCAAGAAAACGATTTTAACCCCATCGTAATTTTTGTGCCTGTCCTTAGTCAAGAATATCTTGGTCATTGTTTTGTCCTTGTCTTCTTATAAACTTTTATTTTCTTGATATTAGGGTTATTGTGTGTAGTTTGTTTCCATTTATTTATCCACTTTTTTAAGAACTTTTTGGGGCCATTTAGAGCTTTTAATATGGTATGAGGTTCCTCACTGTGTTGAAATACAGTACGGAGACCGATTAGACGTTTTGTTTTTGGTTGTTTTAACCTGGGAATGGGATAATGTCTCTTTGACATTTACCCCATATCCTCAGTTTTCTTTTTCACACATTAAATAATTATATATGTCTGAGTCTTAGATTTAAACTAAAACAAGTGCAACAAATATATTGACACAATTAAAAAGTCAAACCTTACCGTTCAAGAATGTATCATCGTATGCAATATAAGTAACACACACGTCTGCAATACACTTTTTAAACAAACCAGAATGTAATGGTCCAAAAACAAACCAGTAGTTTGTTGATACACCAACAACATCTAGAAGGAAACACGTGCCCATTAACACAGAGCCCGCTACAATTGAAACAGACGACATGTCGTTCGTTGTAGTTACTGAACACTTTCTGATATTTTGCCTTGTCCAACCGAAACGTTTTTATCTGTCACTTCCTGTTTGCTTCTGTTCAAATAATCGTACGAGAGGTTTTGAATTTGAAGAAATCGTGTTATATATATGATTTCATGATGAATAGTGAAATTATCAATATTCAGCAATGTCTTGATCATAGGACAAAGTACTTAATATACTATTGTATATTTCTTTGAATGGGTCGAGAAATTTAATTTATCAAACGTTTTGTTTTTATTAGAAACAGATGAAATATATACAAATGGAAAATACATGTACACTGTGCTTTAATTATCAATTCAAATCTGATTTTATTTTCTTTCATTTATAGGATCTATAAGTCTCGTTCTACTTTCACTTTATAAATCCGGAAATTCATGACGACACTATGCAAAATTTAATCAATCAACCGATTTCACTTCAGGATATTTTTCTCAACGTCAAAAAGTTGGGATTGATAAGGAGCTTTACTTTGGGATATCTACCATAGCTGGAAGAGCCTGGTTGATAGAGACTATGCGGCTTCAAGAAATCGCTATTTTTATATAATTTCTACTCAAGTTAAGGTAATTAAGGTCATAATTCATTAATTTAAAAATATGCTGGTTCATAGAAAATGAATTCCATGGTTAATTTGATCCGTGAACCGAAAACCCCAGCATTCCCCCATCATATGGAGAAATTATGATCATTTTATATACATATTCATTGTATTTAAATTAGAAAAAGAATCAAGTGACTTATCAGCATTTTCACCGACGCCGACTTCGTCAAACAGCTTTTACTGTTGAAAACAAAAATATTTGGTCTTACCCGTTACTGTAATCCTTTTTAAAATCAATTTGACACTTCCTTATGACGTTTTCAATGTCAAAACACAACGTAAATCGAGAATTTTTAGGGAAAACGCAGATTTTATAAATTGATACATCTTCAAATTGGGGCATATTTATCTTCCGTGGGAAATTCGAGCGTACAACGTACATAATTAAGGTTTGTAGCTTCATTTTCTTTGGTACTTAAAGTTTTGTTGTCTTACCATGTATCTTGTTTTAGCAATGACGTTGCACTTAAACTTTGGCAGCCGAAGTAGTAAAGAGATGAGAGTTCTGCCGCAAGACCATTTTCAAGCAGAAATTCTGCATGATACCCTACCCCGGGGGCCCGGGATGCAAATGGGTATTGAGCGAGGCGGGGATGCTGAAAAGTGCAGGGAAGCAAGGATCGAGAAAAATCACCAGACCACCTTAAAAATTTTCCAAATTTGAATGGTATAAATAAAATCATGCCATCCAAGATTATCATGGATCGCTTCGAAGATTCCGTCTGCGAAGATAGCAGACCAACTTCATCACCCGAAATGCAGAAATTCTACAATACCCCACTGAAAAGGAAGAAGGGGCAGCTTTGCAAGGGCAAACCGGGGAAAGATGGACTTTGCTAGAGGCATACCCAGCGGAGAGACGATGCCGATCAGCCGATGGGAGGGAAATTTACGGTGGCCGAGACCATGGGGGAACTGAGGAAAATCGCCAAGGAGGAAGGGGTGAAGGGATATAGCAGGAAAAAGAAGATGGATTTGGTGCGGCTCATTGAGTCGGCGACCGACCGAAAATTCAAGCGCCGGGAAGTATTCAC
>MJUU01043950.1:44539-61054 GCA_002080025.1 Modiolus philippinarum | reverse complement strand
CAACTGTGTATGTGAGTTTTTCAATTTCAGTTTTGCCTTCACTTGCTGATCAGTATTATGTTGCATGAATTATTTTTTCGTTATTTAAAATTTTTTATTTGAAAAAAAAATAAACAAGCAACATGTACTTTTGTGAAGTCTCTATCTACATTTTGTCCAGAAAAAAGTGTTGTTTTGACAAAATTAGATGCAATTCTAGTAACATTTCCTGCCTTATCTCTCAGTATTCAAAAGGGGTCGTCAAGGAAAAGAAAAACTGTCACACATATACATATTTTACGAAAGGATATGGAGTAAATGAACATGAGACAATAACACATATGTAAACTCCAACTGCATATTGCATACATTGAGAAGATTTGTCATAAAGTTAAAATAAATTCACGAATGTTTTAAAGCTCGACAAGTCTCATTATATATAATAGATTCTATCGATGATAACAAATTCACACCAAGTTATCATTAAGATTGCATGTTTTTCAGCGGATTGTCCTTTTGGAAATCAGCCTTCAATACCTTTCTCGAATGGTTGTGAAAGACGAATTATTACCAACAACCAGTCATATGAATGTTACCAACCAGGACTAAAACTGGTATGCTGTAAAACGTGTGGAGATATATTTAATGGCGACGACGGAGGTACGTATCTTTCATTATGCTATCAGATTGTTTGATATGTATTGCCATGGTTGTAAATGTTGAATCATAAAAAGAAAATTTTTCTCGTTGGTCATTTAACGGATGGTGACAATTATGATTGATGCTCGTGGTCAATCAATTTCCTAGAAAATATAGTTGTGGCCCCTTTTCTGAAAACAGATGAGTCAACCACATTTTTGGCAACTTATTATCAAATTTTGCATTCATCAAACATCACGGGGGTCACTTCCTATATAGAGGTATATGGCCATACAACTCATGAAAATAATTGCAGTTGGAGTTGAGATTTGTGTAATGGTCTCATGTTCATTAGTCCATATACTTTCGTAAAATATATATACAGACGTGCCGCTGGAATGGCCCTGTTTTTTGCAGTTGCCAACTATATGAATGGGTAGTGATTTTAGACATCGTGTATATCAAGTGGTCGTAAATTAACCACCAATGGCCAGAATCTCTACTAGTTGCTGTGATTAATCAAGTATTTATCATTATTTGATGTTTAAAAACATTCTTATGTGTGAAATTAATGGTTTTCTGACTCCAATTACACATTTTTACCATACATTTTGATTGGTTTATTTGAAATTTACTATATGAATGGGTCAATATTTTGTTAGGGGAACTATATGAAAGGCGGATATTTTCAAAATGCCAGTGGTAGGCCTGTACCCAATTTTACCTGAAGTGACCCCCCCTCCGTGTCAAACATATGTCGTCTGATGAAAGAGAAATTTCCTCACGAAATAAGTTCAGTGGCCTATCAACAATAATTGCTATATGATAAAGAATCACGTTTAATAGCTGAAGTGTGAAATGTAAAAAATCAGATGAAAAGAGAAAGTTAACCGCCTCCTTGTTAAGTAGGAATTTTGAACTGGCTTTATTTAGTAACAAATACCGGAATTCAAAAGCAGTGTGTACTGAACCCTTTTCACAATATTCTAGTATTCACCAAAGATTTCATAAAAAATCTTCTCTTAGGCCTATCTTGAATTTATTTCTGCTATTATGTTGACATAGAATGTGTTAGTGATCACCACATTAAGAATAATCAACAGTTTCCGTTTTCACTTCCAATGTTATGTTTATTAATATACTATGGGAAAACGGGACAGCTACTTAGTAAAGGGGAGGTTTTGGTACCCATAAACCGGTTCAAATTACCACTGGCTTTTACTAGTGCCGATACCAAGTCCGGCAGTCGTGAGTTCCTATCGTTATTTACGTTTGTCGTTTGTCTTATTTGTGTTTTTGTTCCGAGACAAACTGTAGCATGTGATGTAATTGTAGATATTTCCTGTTATCCCTTTTTTCATTCAACATTGTATTTAAACCATTGGATTTAAACATCACAGAACTTTTGCTAACGACTCTGTGTATTTCATGACAGGTTGTGAGTATGGTGATAGACAATCGAACTGTGATTTTAACAGCTGTGTTGGGGTTTATGATAATTATACAAGGAACGTACTTTGTTGTCGTACCTGTAATCCGAAACCTTTTTCCAGGTCATCTGTTATAACTTCAACTATCACAGTCCCTACGGTAACAGATGATATAATATTTAGTTCGGACTTTACTGTTCCTACGGCAACGTCAGATGCAATGGAAACATCAGGTAATGTAGAAATATTTACGTTTATACGTTTATATAGGAACCATCCAAGTCCCTATACAGTGACAGAGGACGTTACACTAAGTGCGGACTTTACTGTTTCTATAGCAACGTCAGAGGACAAGGAAACATCAGGTAACGTTGAAATATGTGGTCTTGTAACAACGGCAGTAGAATACCGATGGAACAAAGGAGTGTAATTTACAAAAATCGAAGTCCAAAGACATGGACAAAACGAGGACACAGAAAAACAGAAAACAATTTTGCTAAACACAGAAAACAATGACGTTAGACAGATACAAAGCACAGAAATAGAAAAGACAACATTCAAAAACAAGGCACTCACATTGTGAACTCCAGTGAAACTAAGAGTGACATCAGGTGCTCGGGAAGGGTAAGCATGTCCTGCTCTGTTAACAGCATCCGTCACACTGTAAGTGTCAATCTAGGAAAATGTCAAAATCGGTAGTCAAATCCGGGAAGACGTGAATCTAGCTGAAAATGTCCGCTTTCATTTGGGATACTGACATGTCTTTTCTTTCTATGATGTTATGGTGACGGCCATAGAATTTCTTGAGGGATGATATTAACAATGATTGAACAAATCCCTGACTAAGCAGCTTTTGGAACAGTGTTTTTGCTCTGTTAAAAAAATCACTGTACAAACTACACGCTCAACAGTAACGAATCAACTGCGAAATGCAAACTCCCTAGGCTGGAGAGTAGGTATGGTGCTGCTAAGAAAGGGAAAGTTCACAATCATCACTCTTGTCGTATAGCTTAGATTTCAAACATCCATCTTTGTCAATATACTACAAAAGATCAAGGTACAAAGCTGAAGTGGGTGTATCAGTTGCTTCTTTAATTTCAAGCTCATTGGGATAGATCTGATATAAATATTCCTTAAATTTAGGATTATTAAGAGAAAGTACATCGTCTTTATAGCGGGAGCTGAAACTAAAGGACTGATATAAATGTTTTTATTTTCTTTTTGTAATTCCTTATAAAAACTTGTCATGTACGAGTAAAGGAAAAGGTCAGCTAAAAGTGGCTCACGGTTAGGAATCCCTATCGTCTGTTGGAAAACACGACCTCCGAATTCGACAAAAATATTGTCGACCACAAATTAAAATATTTTGATTTCGTCAGTCTCAGTGTACTTCTTATTTGAATCAGTGTGATTATTAACAAAATATGTTTTGTTTTTGCCTATTACTAAAAAAAGGTGTATCTGCGTTCTCCATTTTTAGTGAAGAAACATTCATATATTAAATCTGCAATTACTGTTTTCACTTTATTGTGTGGCAGGGTTGAATAAAGAGTAGAAAAGTCAAAAGTTTGAATGCTATTGCAATGGGTAAGACTGGTAAAGGCCAACTGTTCAAGGAGATCTTCGGAATTTTTTAGAATCCACATCTGATTTACACCACTCATGGAGTAAACTTTGTCACAGTCATTTTTCAGGCCATCTCTGACTGTGGTCAACAAAGTAGTGAGGAGCTGTGAAAAAGGTTTGGTGGTGCATCTGGACGACCCGGCAATGAATCTCGGTTTATAATGATTCTTATGAAGTTTGGGTACCCAGAAGATGTAAGGGAGTTGATTGTTTTTATCGTTGGCTTTGATACCAAATGTTTCTAAAACTGAAGTGTGATTTTTAATAATCTCCTACCTCGATATTTCAATAGGGGTACAAGTAGGATTTCCAGATGAACTGTCGATACCATCTCCTTCACAAGGCAGTCGAGATAGTGTTTCTTACACACGAACAGTATGTTGTTAGAAGCTTTGTCAGCAAGGACAATGACGTAATTTTCATGGAGATGGGTCAGAGTTTTTAGTTTTACTACAAGGGATCTTCAAATATACTGGGATACCTAGATTTCATCGCTGTTTTCAAGAGAAAGGTGCGATTCACAATTAATGACTTTATGGACCTGATCCAGTCAGACAATGTCTCATCGTCCTCTTTCTCTTTCTTTGCCCACTTCCTAGCATAGTCCTCATCTGCATCCATCAAAATCTTGAAATTGAACTTCCATTGAACTTGTATTTGTAGAGACTTTGTCTCATTTGCATTTACCCCATATCCCTTCATTGTTAATTCCAGTTGATGTGATGGGTTCACGGAATTTGGGACCATTTGCGAATATACCTCGTAGTTTGATGTTGTCTACGATATCTAGGTCACCAGTTATGACGTGTCCAGCCGGACTATAATTGAATTGGGAAGAGGACCAAGCAGAATCAGGTGGTTTGGCTTTAAAGTCATCAATTTCGAAATCATGCAATACCCGTTTGTAATTGAAAATTGAAATTGCAATTGGTTTAGTGTAGGAATATAAGATAAGTGAAACTGATTGCTCTTTGAAATAAGGTGGAATGTTTGATGTCACTGTTTTGCTGTGTAGAATATTAGCAAGATTTGTAGCGTCTAAGCCTTTATTTGCGAATTGAATCTTGTTTATCAGGTTTGTTGGCGGATGTGGTTACAGGCTTGAACAGTCGGTGGTTAGATAAATCCAAAACAAACGAATGACAGTTTGGTATAAATAAAGCAAAAGTACTTTTCAGTTCTATACATACCGGTCGATGAAACATTCTCAAGATTACATGTATAGTGTATACTGTCTATGTGTCTTCAGAGTATTTATCCGAATTTTCATATCAGATAATGTAGACTATATTTCTATTGCTTTCCCTGCACGTGTGCTTCATAAAGGAGAGCTTGTTTCATACAAGAGGTGTCTTTATCCCTGTGTTCTCGTGACAAGGTCGAAAGCAAGCTAAGGCACTAGTCCCATTTTATACTCCGGAGTTTCCATCGCTCGCTTTTCATTTCAACTATTACGCCTAGAAAATAAAACGTTAAGCCAGATTTACAACTTACAAAGATGTTATAAATGAGTTGCAGTTATCGCTGTTATATATTATAGATTGTGAAATGTCTGTCAGTTTTTCAAAGTCGTGTAGATTTAATTTTGGAAAGCAGTGAGCTGTCCAAGGCCTCATGATGACTTCGAGATGAAGAACAACAATAAAAGTGTTATTCTTTTGTTTTGTTTAATCATGTATTTATAGAAACTTTTTGTCATGTGCATTTACTCCCAATGTTAATTTCAGACTGGAGTCTCGACTTTATTATTTTTTTTACTAAATCCCGAACTACAAAGAAACTTAAAAACTGATGAAACCCCAATTCCCAGTGAATTTATTTCCCGAAATCCCGGGCTTAAATTATAAAAATCCTGAAATCCCGAGCTTAAGAACCTAATACCGGGTCATAATGAAGAAAATACTTGCTTCCTCTTACCAAATGACGTTGGGTAGATAGGTAGGACAAATTTTGTTTATAATTGTTAACAATTACCTTTCTTAATCAAAATTTGTATCCCGAAAAAGGACCGGCCGCACTCAAACTTGGTCATAGAAGTCTTTGGGTAGTTCCTTTAAAAGAAATTTTATGTTCGCACTTCATCTAAAATGGCCGCTATCGGGAACTTAGTTTGACATAGAACCCTATGGAAAACGCATTCAAAGATCTCCTCTGAGACAACTGACCAAATTGGAGCCGACTTAATAGCAATAGTCCTTCGGCGGTCCCTTTTAAAGTTAGTGATTTTTATGTTTGTACCTCATCCAAGTTGGCTCATGGCAGGGAAAATAGTTTAAGAAAGGGCCCTATTGGAAACAAATTGAAAGATTGTTTTCCTCGTAAACCCTTTAACTTCTTGGGACCAAATGTGGTCACATTAGGCCTTGGGTGGTCCCCTTCACAGTTTGCGATTTAAATGTTCCTACTTCATGCAAGATGACCACTAGCCAAACACAAATGCATTCAAATTAATGCATCCCAAAAGTCCTCTCGAAAACCACAACACCAATGGTTACAATAGTATATGGGTGCCCCCCTTTAAAAATGTATTAATAGTGTTCAAATCTCATCCATGCTGGAAGCCAGTGGCAACATAACATTAGACTGATTGCCTTGGGAACTATCAGAAGGCTATGGTCCACAGGTACGCAATACAGGCTCTTGAGGGTACCAATAAACCGGTTTAACCCGATCGGTGGCTTTTTGCTAGTGACGGTGCTAAGTCTGGCTATCCCGAGTTCCTATCGTTATTTACGTTTGTCTCTTATCTTTCATTTGTGTTTTTCTTGTGCGGTTCGCTTGAGAATTGTGTCATGTAATTGACAACAGATCTTTCCCTCTACAACTAAAGTTGTTTTTTACTCTATCGGATTTGACTTTACTATCGGAGTTGGCATGTTCAACACGGTGGGTGTCTTATAAGAAGCAGGAGATGCTTACACTACCGATACACCTGATCTCATCCATGGTTTTATTGGGTCCGTGTTGTTCATCTGTATGTGTGTCAAGTTGATTGAAGAGCTCGTTATTTAAAGATATGTTAAGTATTCTCCAATTAAATTTTCTCCAATTATAAATCTATGACACAAATATGTTGACAAAGCAGAAAAATAAAAACAACTACATAGGGAAAAATTCTTCTATATGTGTATAATTTTATGCTTAGTTATTAGTCTCTTAGCAGGGTATGAATTCAAAAACAAAGTAGATTGGATATGAACATTACCTAGCAGCAAATCATAAAAATAAAAATGTTTAAAAACAGTTAAAGCACATAGGATGGTCCTGTTCAAAATCAACACATCACATCACTTAAATAGAACATGGTATACATCACTTTCAGACGGAACTTCCCTTATTACTACAACAGAGACGTTTGGCGCTTCAACAAGAATAGAAACAACATCCCAAAAAATAACATCAGAGGGTGCTCTATTCACTGCTGAAAAAGATAAAACAACATTACCAATATCTACGGTAGATACTTCTACATCGTTCTCTGCTTTCACTACGACTGATGGTAATCAGTTGACAAGAAGGACAATGATTTACTCATCTAGTAGTAGTCAGACACCGCCGACATCTACAAAAGACACAACAACAGCTATATTTAAAACAACATCCGTTTCTAATCAGGATACGTCAAGGTATAACATTTGACGGTTTTTGCTTCGGTCAATATATTGTAAGTTAATCACAAGAAATCTAATTGAAGTAATTTCATGGTTGCAAGACCAACCCTAATCTATATTTTGAATGCCTCCTTGTCCATTTTTCCATTTTAAGGAGTAGAACAAAAAATTGCTTCTTTCTATTTTAGGATCTAGTGTAATGTAAATGTTATCTCATCGCTATTGCCTATATGATATGCCATGGACTGAAAACTTATTGTTTGCAATAGCAGTTGTATTAGTTTAAAAACAAGCTGTTTTTTTTCTGAAGATCAATATATGATACTTTTTTTATTGGATATGTTAGTTGAACTGTAATTTCATTCCATCTGAATATGTTCTCGAAACGGTGTGCCTTTCCTATTGCATGAAATTGTGTGATTTTTTTTAGAAAATAGCCGCTCAGATAGAGTGAAGGTTGTCCGTCTTTTGCTCGTCAGACTTTCCACAGATAACATTTTAATGCATGAACTGCTCCGTCTGATGTCGCCAACTGTAACTTTAACTCCGAAGCAATTCACTACATTTATAGTCACTTCGGTGTTTTGTTATTTACGAATAGGAGACTCTCGTAAAGCTGACTGTATTGCAATCCGTGTATAGTTTATATCTGAGTGGTATTATTTTATTGCCAAGCAATACCTGCACATCAGATCTATTTTCCGTTTTCTTTTATGGCACGGTTAATGTATCTTCCATAATTTAAAAGTATTTTGTCACCTATTTCACAAATAAATCCACTATGTTATTTGCTCTTTTCAATGAAAAAGAAATCTATTAGGAAGTCTTGGTTTAATTAGATTTGTATTTTGACATCAATTTCATTATATCATGATGAAAATCTACTTAAAATCGAAAGACGATGGGTACAATCAAAATAGTTTTAAACATGAAAGGGAGCAATTTTCAGAATTGTGGGAAATTAAAACTCTTCAATGCCTCTACTTATTGACTGTTAGAAACCCAGGATATTCACCATCCAGTAGCGAGTACTCTGTTTTGGCACCAAAAACATTTTATTTGGAAACTGAAATATCTAAATTTAAAACTAAGTATCTCCCTAGGGCAAAATTCTATTTTTATTGATTTTTGGCTTTCCATTTAGTTCATATTGATTATCTCTGTCACCTAGTACATGTTTTGGTTGATGGTTCTCCGATTGTTTTGCTTTTATGTGAAGTTATGAGACTTAAATTGTTGAAATGCTCCTCTGCAAAAATGTATTTTACTGTTTCTTCGACATATAAACATGGCTATATTTCTTCTGTGAAAATATTTAAAGATGATTATATTTTCACAATCAAACACATTTACGATTTCATTGTTGATACCGTTTTTAACTGTTGCTTTTAGCATATTTTCCTTCTGTTAGCTAAATAAAAGATTTTGATATCTAGCTTTTGGAGTGTTTAATTTTTATCAACCATGATGCGTCTTCAGTTGCAGAAATGTTTATCTGTACACCTCAAATTGACGGACACTATTATATTATTTCATCAAACCCCTTTTCACTGCTTTAATAAATTGATTTTGGATGGCTACAGTATTCTTCTCAGTCTTGTCAATATTAGAGACATAAAAGGCAATTTGATGTTAGCTATTGCTCTTTTGTTTGTAGAATGACATCCAAAACAACAGGATACAACTCATCAGCTACATTTACCACAATATCGTCATTGATAACGTCATTTGTGACGTCGCCACATGTACTTACCTCGTCAAAATATACCACACCAAAGCTGTTATCGACGACAATCTCAGCTACAACACAAAACCCTAACTGCTTGTCTTTTTTGAGAAATGATCGGTACTCAAAATGGTGGAGGTATTTAGTATCACGATATATATGGAAGTACCGACTTCATAAATACAGATGGTCGCACTTGTCTCCTAAAGATAACTGGCATAAATATCTAAAGAATAATATAGACCGTTACAGATTGTTGAAGAACTCCCATCTGTCGTCTTATGGGGCTAAATATACAAAGAAAGGCGACAGCACTAGTACACTTTTGACCAAAGATGGAAACAACCAGGGATATGAACCTATATCTGGTATATATTTATTTCAATTTTACCTTGGTATTGTATTGTTTCTATATAACCAGAAGCATGACAATTTACTAGATGCCTTAAAATCAATCTTAAAAATCCTATTGGTGTTTTATCAAAAATAAGTATAAAGATATTTGATTAGTTTAAAATAAACTTGAAAAAAAAGAACATTTGCCTTGCCAATGTCGTCAGTTTATCTATTAACACTGGCAAGACATCTTGAATTTCTTTAGCTTGTGTCACATGCACGCAAAATAAAAGAATGCGATGTTGATAATTAACTACTATTGTCTCAAAAAAGAGATCAAATATTTAACATGAGTGAGAAATAGCAACAGTAAATAAAGTGACAGCACCCGTTTAAGCGGAATTCTTGCTATATGTCGAGCAACACTGCACCAACGTTTCTTTACCCGTCGATGTGGGATTTTCAATAAACATAAAATTAACTTACAAAATGTTCTTACAATCGCTATCATTTGTTACCAGACAAAGAAAAAAGACTAACAGTAGACAATCACAACACTTAAACAACCACAGCGCACTCATCGAGTCGAAAGTGAGAACATTTGGCATAATAAAAATCAAGAGATGTGGGCACAATAATCAGGTGGTCAGAAAAAATATTTTGATAGGACAAAAATAAAAATGCCAAAATTTGAAAGCGTGATGGTGCATCCATCTATATATCCAACATCAAAGGTAGATATCAGAATCAGTTCAATTAAAAAGATAAATCCTGTGATGAAAACATTTATACTTACAGTCGCCTTAAGGTTACATGGTAGTCCAAGAAAGTATTCTGCAAGATCAGCTCTTAAGAGGAAAAATAAGAGATATAAACTTGTGAGAAGCGGTAGGAGGAAATATCGTTGGAAGAAGCCTAAGAAAATGTGGTATAGAGGATAGTTTAACCAAAACTACGTCGGAACATAATATGTCATCATATCGAGTACACCCTTTATTTTTTTATAGTGAGAGTCAGTTAAGTTGCTCTTCAACACAAAATCTTATAAAAACAATAAAAACGTTTTCTTAGACTTTTTTGGCTTTTTTGTCCATTATGTTTATATTTAATAAATAACAAAATACCGAAGTTACTGTATATCTACTTTCTGCATATGACCATTTCGACAACCCATGTCTCTTCGTTGAGGATAAATCAAAACATTTGAAGTCCAGTAATCGAATTTTAAATGTATAAAAGCTTATAGAGGACAAATAGTCAAAAAAGTCTAAATTGAAAGCCAAAAATCAGACAAGGACAGAGCTCCGCATTAGGGAAATACTAATTGGTTTAAACAAATTTTTCTCAAATTTAGATATTGCGGTTTTCTGGCCAGCATCGAAGTAATGGCTACTGTGCTGGTAAATACCCCGGGGGACTAACAGTCCATAAGCAGAAAATGTCGATTCACCATTATAGTATCATAAAAACAATAAATCGCAGCATATCTGAGTTCTGTAGATGAGATCTTCAAAGGTGATAAAACTCAAATATTTGGCAAACCTAAAAATGAAGAATATGGAAAACCTGCAAGAGTGCAATGAGTCTAAAACGTCTTAAAGCGATGCAGAAGTCAGCTAGATACATTTGCATGGAGAGATACTTCTTATAGTTCATAAACTTTACTTTAGATATTGATACTTCACAATAAATAGATTTTTGGGATGGGGATGCCTAGTAATCTCAAGGATTAAATGTCCACCAGCCACCAGTAAAAGCATGAGAAGTCAGATGGCATCAGCATTGAAATGAGAAAACTTTGTAAAGGAACATCCATACATTATTCCTGTATGTTTGGTTGAATTTCCAACACGGAGGGTGTCTTATAAGAAGCAGGAGATGCTTACTCTACCATTGCATCTGATCTCACCCATTGTTTTTTATTGGGTCAGTGTTGTTCATCTTTGTGTGTATGTGTGTCATCATTTTTCTTTCCTGTGACGTACTCATGTTTCTTTGTTGTTTCCGATGTTGCCATTGTCCTTGGATTATTCGTTTTGGACGGATGGTTCGGTTCTCACTTACTTCCGTCAAAAGTTTTAGAGATGATCAGATAAAATTTCCCCATATGGCCAATGTTTAACTATGTTCCATGCTGTCGGCCATATTTTTACCTGGTATTTGTAAATGACCTACCATACATCATTACAGTACAGTTTTGTTAGATTTGCTTTTCCATAGGGCCCAATACTGAAATACGTTTCCGCGCTGACAGACATGTTTTTGACAGACATGGATCCGAAAGAAATATAGGACCTTCTACACAAAATTCCTGTCAAGTTAGGTTGAATTTGCTTCAACAGTTTTAGAGATACCTTTCGCATAGAGCTAATGTCAAACTATGTTCTGCGCTGTCAGCCACTTTTAGTCGAAAAGAAACAAAATGGGCGAGTAATTTTAGTAAATGAAATTCCTTACACCATTCCAGTACAGTTTAGTTAAATTTACTTCAATAGTTTCAGGTGGTGAATGAAAGGAAAAATGCACACGAGACAAAGTCTAGACAAACACATGGTAAAGACAAGCAAAGGAAGAACGGTTTATTGTTGTTCTTCATCTTGAACGCACCATGAGGCCTTCAACAAAGAGCTTTACTCATACCTCATAGTAAGTTCAAGACGGCCCCTAGCACCGGTTTGAGCGGAATTCTTTGCTAATTGTCGAACAACGTGTCTTTCCTGGTCATGGAACAACGGCAGTAGAATACCAAAGGAAAAAAGGAGTTAAATTAACAAAAATCGAAGTCCAAAGACAGGACAGAGAACACAAAAAAACAATGACGTTAGACAGATACAAAGCACAGAAACAGAATTTACAACATTCAAAACAAAGGCACTCACAGTGGGAACTCCAGTGAAACTGAGAGTGACATCAGGTGCTCCGGAAGGGTAAACATGTCCTTCTCTGTTAAAAGCACGGATGCGGGACTGTCAACAAACATAAATTATACTGGCAAAGTGATCTTACAATCACCGTCATCCGTTGCCCGACAAAAGCATATAATGAAAATGACTTTTTTCCTAATACGTTCCAATTAAAAACTAAGTTCAGAGCTAGTGGCCATGTCTTTTTTTGTCGAATAGTAACGGAATGAACATTTTTTTTCTAAAGGGCTTTCCCTAAATAATTACAGTGCAGTTTAGTTCAATTTGCTTCAATAATTTCAGAGGAAATGGTAAACATGATGTTTTTCTTATAAGGTCCTAATTTTAAACTCATACAGTCGCATGTTAACTAAGTTTCACACTGAAGGCCATGGTTTAGGTCGCGTAAGAACGAAATGAGCATTTCTGTTTGATTAAATTTCCTTCAGAGAGCTCAGAAGAGATGATCAAAATATGACTTTCCTTTGGGGATTTCAGAGGAAATTATCAAAACATGATTTTTGCACATTATCAAAACATTATTTTTGCACATTATCAAAACATGAGTTTTGCACATTATCTAAACATGATTTATGCACATTATCAAAACATGATTTTTGCACAGGGTCGGTGTCAAAATACGTTTTTGCTGGCAGTCATATTTTTGAATTGGAAAAACTGATATCATGAATCACTGGATATATCTTCTGATTCGTTAGAGGTAATGGTTTGCTATTTTAGATGTGTATTCTTTGTGACAAGATGTCGAAACTTATACCAGAATATTTGATCTTGTGAGTTTGCAATAGCAGCCCAGAACTTGCGTCAGTTAATCTGGAACTTTAAAAACATAAAGTGATCTAATGTGGTAAAGTACAAAGTAATGCGGGCAAGTTATCAATCAGTACCCATTGGTCAATCGCTAACAGCGTGCACAAAGGGTTACTTCGAGTAAGATTATATCAAATCAAAACAAACTGCACCGAGAAGTTAAAGAGTCTCTTTTAAACACTAGAATTGGACTAAAATGTCATTCATGGTCCAATTGTATCTTCAAATGCAAGAAATGTTATGCAGAATCGATACAATTTTCAAACTGGATCATCTAAGGATCGATGTTATTGACTTAAGCTCTAAATGGCACGTTGGTTCAGGTAAAATGATTAACTGCATTTTGCTCACTAGGTCCAATGTTAAAGTATGTTCTAAGATTAATAGGGTTCTTATACGAGGCCATATTAAAGATAAATGAAAAAATACCGAAGTTACTGTTAATTTATTTTCTGCAAATGCGCATTCCGACAACTTATGTCTCATCAGTAATCCTTGGAAGCCCATTAATCGAAAAACTTGTTAAAGCTGATAGAGAACAGATAAGGGATATTTTCCACGAGTGTGAGAAATTCTGTCTTTTCCCGGGTGAAACGAGGGTAAAAGACGTAGAATTTCTCACACGAGTGGAAGATATTCCGATCTTTAATTTTGATCGAATAGAAGAACCTATTTCTTCCGTAAAAGACAACAACCATCTAAAAAGAAAGTAAATCTTGCCATTTCTTGTGGAATTCTCAATTGTGATGTTAAATCATCCATGGGGTCTATTGTAGAAACAATTGTGACGTCGAACAAATCGCGATTGGACAATCATCCGTGTAAGACAGCTTCACGTGACCCTGTCTTCTATGGGCTGTCTTGCACGGAAATCATCCATTTACGGAAGAAACAGCCATCTTGGATGAGATGCAGACCTGTAATTTTTAAAGGAGCCCACCAAAGGACTATTTTGACCAAGTTCGGTTCAAAATATCCTTGGTGTAATTGGGAAGGGAACGTGAATCGTAAATGAAAGGATATGGAGTAAATGCAAATGAGACAAAGTATACAAAAACATGGTAAAAGAAAGCAAAGGAACAATTCTTTTATTGTTGTTCTTCATCTTGAAGTCACCATGAGGCCTTCAACAATGAGATTTGCTCATACCTCATGGCAATTTCAAGACGGCCCCTAGCACCGGTTTGAGCGGAATTCTCTGCTAATTGTCGAACAACGCTACATCCATGTCTTTTCTGGTCATAGATGCAGGATTGTCAACAAACATTAATTATACTGGCAAAGTGATCTTAGAGTCACTGTCATCCACTGTCCGACAAAGCACTAGTGCCTTAAGCTAGTGGACGATTACAACATATAGACAAACTGTATTTTCAACAGGGTTCAGTGTTAATCTATGTTTATTGCCAACAACCGTCTTGGATAGGGTATAGAATTACAAACTTCATCTCTTAAAATGTAATTGGTTCACTTCCAGTCTTCGATTGAAAAAAATCATAACCAACTGGTGATGAAAGCGAAGCTAAAATTGGCCATACCTGGGCATGGCAAAAATGAACACCTTTGCTTTGACATTCAAAGAATCGCTATTTAGGTATATCAATTAACGCTAGATGGCAGCACATTCAAAGTGGGAAAAACTAAGAATTTGTGGCCAAAGGAACATAACTCGAGTCAAAATCGGAGGACCACGCGCAAAAACTACAAAAATTTACATTTTTAACAGCAAATCCAAAAAATTCCATAGGTCCGATTGTAATGAAATTTGCACTGCAGATATGTGAATTATACATCTTTCATATGCTAGATGGGTTTTAGTGGGTTCCCAAGCTAACATACTAAAAATGCAGTTTTATAGAAAATTACCATCACATGAAATGTTTAAAAATCTGGCATTTTTTGCTTCAAAATATTAAATGAAGAAACATTATGCAGAAAGAACGTTTACGTTCTCAAATTAAATATTTTACCGAAAACAAACATTTAATTACGTTATTTCACAATAAAATATCAATTTAAACAAAAGGTCACAGATTTGTCCGGAGAGTTATCTAACCTGATTCTTTACTGATATGCCGGCCTACGTTATTAATAAGTTTGATATTAATTCTCATGTACCCATCTCAAACCAAGTTGATTCAAAAAGACCAAATTTTTAAAGTACTTATCAAATGACTATTGCGATCAAGTCTGGTTTCAACAGTTCAATGTTCTCAGACCATGAGAAGATCTTTAATTTTTGCTGAAGGGTTAAAAGTAAAAATTGTGTCCTGTTGGAGCTTTGGATTTGATGAGAACCTGCTGGACTATATTATGAAATGAAAGTTGACCACTCAAGTAAAAATTTGTAATTTAAGAGTAGATCTTTCAATGGATTTCTGTAATGTCCAATGTTACACTATTTCTCACTTGAAATTCATTTGGCGATGTATTGCAAACATTATGGATTTGATGCGGGTATGCCTGATACTATCTAAAAAGGGGACAGCCCAAGGACTATGAGACAAAGTTTGGTTCCGATTGGTAAGTGGTTTCAGGTAAAGAGATAACGTTAAACTATGTTCCCTGCTTGTTGCCATCTTGGATTAGATGCAGACATGATTGGCAGTATTTTAAGGGTAACTAACCAAGGTGACTTACGCAATTTGGTTCCAGTTGACTCCGTGGTTTCTTAGATGTTTGAATGAGTCTTAAGTTCCCGGATGGCAGCAATCTTAGATGAGATGCAGAGACTTTTTAGAATAATGGTCTCTTAAGGAGGTTCGCTCCTCATGTTTTGGGATTTATGTCAGATTTTTGGAATCCTCGGGTTTCATCCATTTAAAAGCATCATGCTTTGCTCCTTGACTCCCGTATTTTTTTCCATATTTTCATTTTAAACATCTTTGTGAGCATTCTGTAAATAAAGGGCTACGCCGAGCGCAGCATGATACGACCGCTGCATGTCGACCACTGAAATTTCAACAAAAGTAGTTTAAAGTGAATGTGGACACAGTAAAGAGCTTGACAAAATAATTAGATGGACACAAAATGAAGCTTGACACAGTTATTAGCTAGAAACAAAATAGGGAAAAATTCAACCTTTTTGATCACTAACTGATGAAAAAAAACGTAAGAGCTATGAAAATTATGTACTATCAACTAAAACTTTACATCCATAGAAATTCAAAGAAAAAAATTCCATCGAAATCTGATGAAAAATAAAGATATGACATATTTAGAAAAATTGCAATTTCGGCCCCTTTGACCCCGTGTAGCTCGGAAACGGTATGAGCCACGCCAAATCTGTTGCCATACTTCTGAAAGCATAGATCAAGAAGAGGAATCCAAAGAAAAAAATCCAATCGAAATCCGATGAAAAATAAAGATTTGACATATTTAGAAAAATTGCAATTTTGGCCCCTTTGACCCCTTGTAGCTCGGAAACGGTAAGA
>MJUU01043950.1:15879-44185 GCA_002080025.1 Modiolus philippinarum | reverse complement strand
ATCTAATAGCTGAGCGCCATATTAATTTTTCACAAGGAATCCATTAAAAAAAACTGCATCAAAATCGGACTTAAAATAATTTTTTTTTTTTTTTGAGATTTGCCCCTGTTGGGCCCCATTTATCTCGTGAGCGGTACATGCTACGTGAAATCAGTTGGCATAACCCAGATTGGAAATTTCCTCAGGAGCACACGGAAAGAAACCCCATTAAAATCCGATTAATAATAAAGATTCTACAGACAAACATGTGAAAACACCCAATTTAACCCTTTTTTAAAAACGGGTGGGGCCACAATGACCAAAACTAAGCCAAGCCTTCCTTTTGTACCATAGAACATTATGTTAAAATTTCATAAGGATTGATCTTCTGGAACTAAAGTTATTGACCAAAAACTAAAGTGTCTACAGACGACGACGACGACGACAGCACCATACCAATACACGACCGCAAAAATATTTGCGGTCGTATAAAAATTCATTGAATTCTATTTATTCTGTAACAGTCATTCATGGTCAAACAGAGCTAATGTTAATCCTATAAAAAATCAGAGGAGTTCTGTTCCCCGCCAAATTTTCAATCACTTTAATTTTAAAAACGAGAACATCAACCTATCAATTTTTTCACTTAAACTACTTCTATTTTAACTTTCTGACAAAAAAATCATATTTTATGAAAGGATATGGAGTAAATGAACATGAGACCATAACACATAATTATGTTAACACCAACTGCAATAATCTTTATGAGCTGTATGGCCATTTCGGAAATTAATTCCTCATAAGTAGCACTAGAACCAACACATAGGAAATCCATTATTGCAAAAAAGTTTAAAATGCATAAAATCAAACGAAATCCTAATTTTATTAGAAATCCTATTTAATTTTAATTTGGAGTAGCGAACAACCCGTAATGAGTTCTTGACCAAGTTTGGTTCCATTTACCTCAGCGGTCACTGAGATGTTGGAATGTGTCCTAGCATATGCAAATAAATTTCAGGGGAAGGTGTTTGAAGTGTTCTCATTAGGTAAAGGTCAAACTTAAACTATGTTCACCGCTGACAGGGATCTTTGATTAAATGCTGACATCCCATACTATTCATTTTGAAGAGGATCACCATTAGACTTCCGTGATTAAGCTTTGTTCCAATTGGCTTGATGTGGTTTCAAAAAAATGTTTAATGAAAAGTAAACGACAGTCTAAAGATGATGAACATTAAGTGACCCTGGCTATGCCGATATAATCAATTTTTGTAAAACAGCCAAGGTGACAGGTTGTATAGTGAAATTTCAGTGGTCCATGTCTTGATAATTGGACATTTTTGCATTAAATTGGAAGTATAAGTAAAAGTTGTTTTATGAGTAGTTTTCATGTGTTCATATAGCTGTTCTCTCTTCACATACTTTACACTAAATTCTCAGTGCCATTGTCAGTTCAGTAGATCTGGTTGTAATAAAAGCCATTTTTGAAGAATATTTGTCAATGCTTAAACATGGCCTCTTTAATTACAAACTCGACATCTAGCCCTTTACAGTTTACTCAGTTTGTGAGCTAGATTACGACTTCAAAACTTTCCCAGCCCTTCATTACTATTTTAAAGTAGATTAGGTTTTAAGAGCTTTCTACTTCAAATGATTACAGATAAAAACAAAATTGGAACATACAGTGAATGCATCTACAATAGATTTTTTTTTATCCAAGTAGATGCAATGGATTTTTGTCAGTACCAGTTTGACCCTCTACCTAGAAAGGTCACCAAATGTCCATTCATAAATATAGTTGGCTGTGTGCAAATTTTAACTGATATTGATTTCACCAAAAGGAGATAGCGAACATCAGAACTAGTAAGATTATCTAGGAAAATAAAGGTGTAAAACTTCAGTTGTAAAATATGCTCTCAATAAGGCCCTATCAAGTTAATTTGTAGATTCTCATCCACCTGGAACAAAGAAATCTGGAGTGGGTGGGAGGGTTTTATTTTATTTTTTACTGATGTTCACTAAAATTGATAGGAATTTGAAGAAAATATCTGAATAATTGGAAATAAAAAAAACAAGGGTAAAACAATATGCCTGCCGACTTACCTTCGCGGGGGCACAAAAATTGAGCTTAGAAAAAATGGGGCAGGTGGGGATGAGAATTTTTTAATTAATTTGATGTGGCCTTATATGTTTGAGACAGGGAGGGTGTTCAATTTTTAATTCCAATTTAATGAAGTTGAAAATTAAGAGGTTATCTTTGAAACACTTTATTAATGTTCCAAATCAAATCTTAATAGCAACAATTCATTGTAGCTGCATGTGTTTACAACTGTTAAATCTTAAAAATGCTTAAAGCCTGCTAAGCTCTCCTCATTGTGCAGTATTGTCCGTATTCAACATGTCGAGGACCAGGAATGGACTATAATCATTCATTTAACAGATTCATTCATGCAATAAATGATTTTCACAAACTGCATCCAAAGCATTCACTGCAGCTATTATCCCAAAATGCATTATTCATACCAACACGGTTGATGTGGAAAATGTCAGTAAGCAGGAATGAACTTTAACCATTCTGTCTAACAAAGCCACACATGGGTAAAATGTAGGTCACAGAAAACATCTGAAGCATGCATTGTTGTTGTCAGTCCAAAATGCATTGCACATACCAATATGGCTGATGTAGGACATGTCAGTAAGCGGGAATATGCTCTAACAATTTTACCTAACCCAGTCGCTGATGAATAAAATGTCGGTCTAAGAAAGAATCCAAGGCATGTATTGTTGTTTTCATCCCAAAATGACTCATAGATACCAATATGACTGATGTGGGACATGTCAGTAAAGCAGGAATGGACTTTAACCATTCTGCCAAAACAAGTTGATATGTGTAAAATGTAGGTCAGAGACAGCATCCAAGGCATGCATTGTTGTTGTCATCCCAAAATGTTTCATACATTCCAATATGGTTGATGTGATAGATGTCAGTATGCCAGATTGCACTTTAACCATTCTACCTAACCAAGTTGATATGTGTAAAATGTAGGTCACAGACAGCATCCGAAACATTGTTGTTGTCACCCCAAAATGTATCATACATGACAATATGGTTGATGTGGGACTTGTCAGTATGCCAGAATGGACTTGCACCATTCTTCCTAACCAGACGTCAATGCTAGGGGTATTACAAAAGCCTCCCTTACTTTGTGAGGTGAGCTAAAAATGAATGTTTATCCTTGATTTGTTATTAAAATAAACATAACAAAGTTTGGGTCAACCAAACTTGTTTTCTGTTAAAACTGACCCAGGTAACTGGCCAATTTCTGAGCAAACACAATGAATGGGACAAGTACGAAGAAATGGATATGTTGAATTTCTATTGAAAAAAAAAATTTGTATTTACCTGAAGAGCTACCAAAATTTTCTGTTTTGACTGTAAAGCAATTTCCTATAACAACATACCAGATGGCTGGGTAATAAAGTTCTAATTGAAAATATTTTTGTGACTTCTGTACTCATAGTGAGAGTGTATACCTTAGGTAATCAGGGATCATGGTAGAAAGTACATGCATATTCACAGCAAAAACAAAATCATTGTGTTAAGAGACTAAAAGATGACATGTGCTCTGCACAACTGCTGTGTTTATGAGATGTTGGTCAAACCCAGGTACCAAGACATATAGGTTTTGAGATAGAGAGAAGTAAGCAAAAAAGCTTCACTACTTAGATGGTCATAAAAAGTAATACAATCTAGTAAGAGAAAAAACTCTTTTGTGTGAATATAAAAAACATATCTTTATTTATGACAAAAAAAAATTTTTCAGATCATTATTATTGAGGAGTAATATCTTCCTCTATAACAATGCAAAGCACTAACATTACATATCTCCGGAGTGTAACTGTTTAAACAAGTGTAATATTTATCTGTCTTTATAATAATCATTAAAGTTGAGTCTAAGAAGAAGTTCCTGTAGATGTGGCTGGTATCCTCGGATAGACAACTTGTTAACCACTGAAATAAAAAAAGTATAATAAATATTAACATGATAAGCATGACAAAAGACAAATATATATAGTAAATGTAGAATATTTCAATCCAAACTGGATTGTTCAGTGACAGATAATGACATTCTATATTTTAGACATTCCAGTAACTAGAAAGCATCTGTCAAATGACAAGGACTATAAAACTGAAGGCCATAAAGTCTCACATGTTGTAGTTGGAAAGACTGATTAATGATGGCTTAAAAACATTTGTTTCCATGAAGACCATATGAAAACAAGAGCAAAATATTTTCTATACAAAAAGTATTGGTCCTTTATTCAATAACATGAAAGTTGAGCCATTATAAAACAAGATGTGTTTGTGAAACACTATATATGCCCCCAGACTCCCAATTTTACCCATTTTTGACCCCTATGACCTTTGACCTTATTTTTTTTTTGCAAATTTATGTTCCTCTTGACTTGCCAAGTATCAAAAGTCTACCTTATATACTTGTTTAGGATGCACAAACAGACAGACGGACAGGACAAAAACCATATGCCCCCGATCCTCGATCTGGGGGCATAAAAAATCCTTATATTCTAATCCCTTCCTGTCCTGATTTTTTCAGCTCCTAAAAATTATTTAGATTTTTTGCTGATTTTAGGTATTTTTTCAAAATTTGCAGCATTTTTCACCTTCGGGGGACGGATGGACACACGACTGAGGGTATCACATAATACCTCGCCACTACGTGTGGCGGGGTATAAAAATGGGAACTTTATTCCGATTGGTAGTTTATCAATAAAATAGAATAATTTTTTCAAATCTTAAGTGACTTTAGGGTAGGCATATCAGTAAAGAATCAGGTTAGATAACTCTCTGGACAAAAATCTGTGACCTTTTGTTTGAATTGATATTTTACTGTGAAATAATGTAATTAAATGTTTGCTATAGGTGAAATATTTAATTTGAAAACCTATACATTCTTTCTGCACAATGTTTATTTAATATTTGGATGTAAAAGATGCCAGATTTTTAAACATTTCATATGATGGTAATTTTCTATAAAATCACATTTTCAGCAGGTTAACTTGAGAACCCACTGAAACCCATCTAGCATATGAAAAATTTATAATTCACATATCTGCAGTGCAAGTTTCATTACAATCGAACCTTTTTTTGGATTTACTGTTAAAAATTTGCACGTGGTCTTTCAATTTTGACTCGTGTTATGTTACTTTGGCCACAAATTCTTAGTTTTTCCAACCTTGATTGTGCTGCCATCTAGCGTTTGATATACCTATTTAGGGTAATCTTCATATTCTCAATATTGTACAATATTCTAAATACATACCTTTAAAAAGAAACACAGAGTATTCTCTAAATGCTTTGTATAAGGACACCATATTTTTAAAATTTGTGTGTGTCATTTGACCAGTCTCTTTATCACAGTACCATTCAGCATTCAATAATTGTACCCGGAACTTCAGTATAATACTAAATATATCTTGTATAATCTTCATCACTGGAGCTGCTTTTTTATTCAGTAAACATCTACAATTAAATCAAAATGTAAAAATTTCCTTAGTTCTGTCATAAGTACATGTTTGTTCTCGATCTGACAAATACAGAGAGGGATGCATATGTATTGTAAAATATGTATTGGAAGTGTATAGCCACCGGCTAATCTTTTTCATAATAAACTTTGACTAGAAATATTTTTTTTCCAAACAAAGATAATTACTAGTATGTTAAAAATGATTGCTCAACTTCTGAATATACATGTATTTATGGTCTATGAAACGATAATATTATCTTATTTACTAAATTATCAATTTTTTCACTTTATGTTTTGAATTTTATCATTATGTGACGTCTTGATTCATTGTCCTATGACGTCATTTTTGCAGGAACTGTTTTTATTTTCCACTCTAAATCACAGGACCGCAGTTATCGCAAATGGGTCTATAGCATTGGCTTTCAATGACAGTTAATTTTTCAGGTTCCTGAAATAACCCACAATTCAATGCAGTACCACAAAATCCCAACATGAATATAACCGAAATAGAGACAAACAGGACTTTTAGTAGTAAATGTTAAATGATTCAGATCCTTCAGGAATATATAATTTAGACAGACTCAGAGGCAAAATATTTTCTTTCTAAACATTTTTCATATCATAATGGTACCAACCTAAATATGGTTTTGTTGAGGTATTCAGAATGTATTCTGTGAAGGTCATCAAGGTCATTCAAATCTGTAGTCAACGACTCCAAAAACTCTCTCCATGACACATGTATAATCTGATTGGCCACATAACCCTGCATAACTTTTACAAAATGTTGCATTTCTTGTCTGTAAATAATAAAACATACAACTGAAATATATTATAAATAAGGTTCCAACATTTACTTTTTTATTCTTTGCTTTAACTAAATATTCATTAGATTCTGTTGATGCACATCCTTTTCAATTCATTTGAAAATGTTACTGCTGATGGGAAAACTTGTTAGCTTCATAACTCACCTGTTTTGATTTTAAAAATATATTACTTAAGAACATAAAACAGCAATGGGCATTACATATTAAAAGAGGAGGAAGAGTTTAAAAACAAAAAAATTCAAAATTCAAATTTTTAAGTGAAATAACTTTAGGAATGTTGATTTTAAAAATATATTACTTAAGAACATAAAACAGCAATGGGCATTACATATTAAAAGAGAAGGAAGAGTTTAAAAACAAAAAAATTCAAAATTCAAATTTTTAAGTGAAATAACTTTAGGAATGAACTGCACTTAAAAAAATTTACATGAATTATAACTTGCTTTTTGTAGGAAAAGATCAACTGAATTTATTTTTAATTTTAAGCATTAAAAAAAAAGACATTGTACCAATAACTCTTTTCAAACTCTTTTCAAACATCAGTGATAGAAAAATAACTTTTTATGATTTCACCACCTTTCACCACATATCTGAACTGAGGATATATTTAAATTTAGAGTTCCTAGACCTAATCATATATCATAAATGCAGGAATACAAAATGACTTATCTTGTTATGAGAATTGAGTGGAGTCATTAATTTCCCAACTATCAATATCATTACACATGTTTGATTTTCTATGCAAGTTCCCATTTATACCAACTCAAAATGTAATTTCTGAGTTGATGTTTTTACAGAGTTGAAGTTTTTACATCCTACTTCAGAAACATGCCCCTCATGTGACACCAGACAAAAACTTGAAAAACCACCTCATGACATTTTGTCATTTTTGGTTTTGCAACTATCTCAATGTGAAATGATGAAACTAAAAACTAGAACCTATAAATATTTTTTTTCTCCTGCAGAAAAAAAAATATCTGTACAATGATCTATTTCCAATACTGATACATTGACACCTGTCTTGAGAGACCACCCATTTTGCCACCAGAAAGTGGTCTTTCAAGACAGGTGGTCTTTCAAAAGAGGTTTATTTCATATGAATTTTACACAGAGTAGACAAAATGTTGTGGCCTTCCAAATGAGGTCCGTCTTTAAAAGCAGAGGTCTCTCAAAACAGGTCTCACTGTATGATGAGGTATACTGTTACCTGTACAACTGGAGTTGTCTAAATTGGACACTGTTACCAGCCTTGTGAATAAGAGCTGTGAAAAGAAAATACAGTCTGTTATTTATCAGCTATAAATTTGAGATGGTAAAATGTGAATTTTTCATAATTTGGAAGCAGTGTCAGACCATTTAGAACATGAATAAACCACTCCATCCAAAATGATGGATCTTTGGAGCATGTAAATGCCAAATCTATTGATGGATGCTTTATTTTAAAATCAGATTACAATAGGAACTACAAAAATGTGAGCAAAACTCACTAATATCATACCCACTGCTCCCCCTAAAAAAGATTGAATCTAATTTTTTAATAGATGATATATACTAAACATTCTGTGAAAGTTTCAATGAATTTCATCAAATGGTCTAGGAGGAGTTGTTGCAACAAGGTAAGTACCCTATGGCAGACAGACAAACAGATGGACAAACGGATGGAAGGACACCATGATAACTATATACCGCCCCCTAAAGCAGGGGGTATAAAAATACAAATTTAACTTCTTAGAAAAGTGGGTTTTTAACCCTCCTCTAGCTTACAGAAATGCAAGAAATCTGTCAACATCTACAAAAACACTAAGATTTGTTCAAAAGATATAAAACCATCAAATTGATACAGTGATACTTTGGTTCCTTATAGCTCTTCATTGAATGCTAAGTAAGGTATGTCAATACACATCTGAATGCTGATATCAAGAGGACTGATTAGTTCCTCTTACCTGCATTACCTGCAGGCAAGTTTGATTTGTTATGCAATGATTAATTCAGTATCAAAAACATGTCCCTTTCTTCTTTAATTGAATATTTAAGAAAATATAATAAAGGGCTACGCCGAGCGCAGCATGATACGACCGCAGCATGTCGGCCACTGAAATTTGAACAAGTGTAATTGAAAGTGAGTGTGGACATACTAATGAGCTTGACACAATAATTGCATGGACACAATAAGGGGATTGACCCAGTAATTAGCTGGACACAAACTAGGGAAAATGAAAAATTAGCCCTATATGACTCCTTATGGTTCCTCTTTGACCCTGTATAGCTCGAAAACGGTAAGAGCTACACCAAAGCCATTGACATACTACTGAAAGCTTATATCAAGTGGAATCCTAAGAAAAAAATCCCATCGAAATCCGTCGAAAAATAAAAATTTCATGTAATCTGCAAGTTTCCAGTTTTGCCCCCTTCGACCCCTTATAGGTTGAAAACGGTAAGAGCTACAACAAATCTGTTGACATACTACTGAAAGCTTTTAACAAGAGGAATCTAAAGAAAAAAATCCCATCAAAATCCGATGAAAAATAAAAATTTTAGGTAATCTGCAAATTAGCAATTTGGCCCCGCTTTGGCCCCTCATAGCTAGGTAAGCAAACAAGTTATCAAAAATCTAATAGCAGAGTGCTGTGTTAATTTTTCATAAGCAATCCATTGAAAAAAACTGCATCAAAATCGGATAAAAAATAAAAAAAATATTTTTTTGGATTTGCCCCTTTTGGGCCCCATTTATCTCGGGAACGGTACATGTGACGTGAAATCTGTTGGCATACTACAGATTGGAAATTTCCTCAGGAGCACACTGAAAGAAACCCCATCAAAATCCAATTAATAATAAAGATTCTACAGACAAATATGTGAAAACACCCAATTTAACCCTTTTTTGGCCCCTTTTTTAAAAGCGGGTGGGGTCACAATGACCAAAACTACTGCAAGCCTTCCTTTTGTACCAATGAACATTATGTTAAAATTTCATAAGGATTGATTTACTGGAACAAAAGTTATTGACCAAAAACAAAAGTGTCTACAGACGACGACGACGACAACGACAACGACGACGACGACAGCACCATACCAATATACGACCGCAAAAATTTTTGCGGTCGTATAAAAAGTAGATCATCTAAAATGGAAATATCAAAAAAAAAAATTCTATGTTAGCACTATTGCTTATTGCCATATTAAATTTTTATTCTAATATGACAGGCCAAAAACACTTGGTGTTCACATCAATGGTATAATCCTTATATATTTGTACTATTCCAAAATCACCAAACCGTAAATGTGATGTTAGAAATAAGTAAATGCACCTGTAAACATGGCAAATTTATACTTTTTTCCTTTGTATAATTGACTATGTGAATGTGCACATCAAATAAATACTTTAATAAATAAATAAATAAATAATACTGTGAATTCAGTTTTAATCGTGGGGTACCAATTTTCGTAGTTTTCGTGGGTTTCCCTAAACCACGAATTCAAATACTCAACGAAATATGTTTTTCTTGTGCAAGCTTCAAACACAAGTGAATGAACATAATGAAGGACCTGATCAACGAAGGCCATAAACCTTGCACTTGTACCTATGCCCCATACATCCTGATATATCCAAAAAGGGGTAGATATACATTCTCTTGAACCTTAAATAGCAGCAAAATAAGTTTAAATGGGTTGGGCCTTTATGCCGTTATTTTACCCCTCGCTGATGCTGAGGGTAAAATATCTGGCATAAAGAGCCAACACATGGTAAAATCAGTATATATCTAAGCTCCCATGAATTATTTTCTTAATTAATCATCTGAATCATATATGAACACACTTCAACACAGACATGTTGTGCCAACCAAACAACATGCATGTGACATCTTTACAGTGACTCAATTGTTTCCAATTTTCTAGTTCTGGTAAATTCCTTAATGGTGAATGAAAGGATATGGAGTAAATGCATATGATACAAAGTCTCTACAAATACATGGTAAAAAACAAGCAAAGGAACAACGCTTTTATTGTTGTTATTGTTGTTTTTCATCTTATACATTGATTGGTCAAATGACATAACATGCTTAACCTATATATGGGGTGACCAATATATACAGTCAGTGGCAACCATTTAAACAAAGTCATTATGTTAGCATTGTAACTGCTGTTGTGGTTTTCACAAGTTTTTGCAGATAAGAAACAATATCGGTAGAATATGAATATTACACAGTATTTTAGTTACCTTTTACTAATACTTCAGATAAAATTTGTAGATAAATACATGTATAATACTGAAAGCGAGATCAAAACTATAACTCTAATGTACTTACGTTCGCAACACTAATTTTGATGGGATTGTGTCAACATTTTCAGGGGGTAAGATCCACTATTTCTGTCCGAACCAATAGCTACATGATGGCGCAGACACAAACTAGGCTCCCCATAATTTTAAAACCAATTTAAAACCTTTTTTTTGGATTTGCACAAGAATAGAAATAACCAAACTGTATTTTAAGATCTTTGCAGGTAAATCTAAGATTTTACTGTTGCAACATCTGTTTTCCGGCTCCCCTTACATGTCATCAGAAAACTCTGTTTGTGACAGTGAAAACTACTGTACAGCTTACACGGAAATGCAAAATCCTTGTTGTCATCACAGACAAATTTTGCCAAATGTGGAATTCCACTGCAATCTTGAATGTGGACAACTAGTTGAGAACATGAACAAAATATTAACCTGTGTGGACCCCTCGTGACATCATGTTGAACGCGGAATCAAAGCGGGTCAACATTTAGAAATCTTTGTGTTGTCACGAAAAATATAATTAAAAAGGAATGAGCTTAATGTTAAAAAAATGATAATTTTCCCCCCAAATTTTAAATCAGAAAGTCTGGCAGGTTGAAGTTAAAATAGAATTTCTTTGCTAACAAGTGTTCCCATGCAGATCGTTATTTTAGAATTACGATAATTGCAAGCCTCAAAATTTTTGTTTGTCTCCTTGCCGTAAAAAGGCATGACTATTCTGACAAATCACTGTTCTGTCAAATATTTTCAAGCGGAAATTTGCATGGATGGAAATTAATTGCCTAATTGTTACTTGTCAGGTCACAGCTTTATATCTTTAAGCAAAATATTCTATAGTATATTCGTATAGTTGCCTTATTGTTACTCGTCAGGTCTCACCTTTATATCCTTTAGCAAAATATTCTATCGTATATTCGTATAGTTGCCTAATTGTTACTTGTCAGGTCTCAGCTTTATAACTTTTAGCAAAATATTCTGTCAAAAATCCTTTTCTATTAAATCATTATCATAAATAGTTTAAAATTTAAAATTTAAAATAAAACCTAAATATAGCACATTAAGCAGGAGTGCTCTTGGAAGCAATTAGATTATTTATATAGTAAATACACATAAGTAATTTTCTAAAAATAAACTAAAAACCATCCAATGAAAAAATCAATATCTCAGGTAATATGAATACAAATTAGGTAGAGGCAATTACCACCCTAGATTATGTGAGCGAAACCGCTGAGTCACACACTATCTAGGGTGGTAACTGTTATATTACAATGTAAATCAAATTTTCTTATTCACCAGTTGACCTTCCTATGCGACCACTAGCCAGTTGACCCAGCAAAATCTCAAATGTCATGTGACACGATTTAATTAAATCAGATTTAAGATATTTAAATGAGTATATATTATTGTTGAATGATTTAGTTATTTATTTACATGCATTTGATTTACGTTCATGAACTACGACAAGATTGAGACAAATATATGTTAGTCCCAGGATACGATTGAAGAAAGGTGTAAATATTCCTGGATTTTTATGTTTGCAAAAAAAAAACATATGTACAAGGAAAAATTCCTCTGTGTGGTCGCAATGGTTCCATGAAGATTCTGTTTTAAAAAATTTGTCCACGTTGGGTCACGTAATGTAAGGTGGACATCTGTGATCGTCCACCCTGCTTCACCGAATTAGCTAATCAGTCTATGTTGCGCTAATACACCAAAAAACAAGGACTTTGTGTTCAAATACAGTACAATTAATTTATATCTTTGCCCTACAAATACTCTGGCCCTATTTAGCATACCTCCTCTCTTTAATCTATGCCAGACATCCTTTAGTACCCAGACAATCCTCTTTAACTGTAACATGAAGGAGAACACCTTGCTGTACTTGCTGTTGACTGTGTCTGTTATTATAATATTTAATGGCCAATCAACCTAAAAAATTTTAAAATATGAAGTTTTTTTTCAGTTTAGCATTTATTTTTGTGTTCATCGATCCATTGTTTCTTCAAATTCTTCAAATTTGAGAAACAAGGAATTTCTCCATTTAACAAAATTTCATCACTATTTGATAGTTAAAATATTTGAAATAAGAAATTCAGAGCTTAGTAATGAACAAATACCATTAAGTAGTTCCACATCAAATATGAAAACCTTTTTTTTTCATTTAAGGGGAGACAATAATAGAATTTCAGCTCACACATACATGTATATCTACTGCATCTGACAGAAAAACAAATGAATGTGTGGACATGGATAAACCTGAATACCATCTGACTCTATATGGCAATATGAGCAATATACTGCATTATGCCTAGTAAATGCCTCCTCCCTAATAAACATTCTCCCCTTTTTCTTGGCAAAAATCTTAATTTCAATGATAAACCAAAAAAACTATGAGCAAAGCTCACTAATATATACCCCAGCAAACCAATTTGATTCAAAAGATCAAAAGTGAAAAAAAAAATCAAATAATTTTGCATTTTAAATAGATGGTACACAATGACCATATGCATTTAACATTCTGTGAAATTTCAGGGAATTTCACCAAGTGGTCTAGGAGGAGTTGTACCCCTATGGTGGACTGATCAACAAACGAACAGACAGACGGAAGGACACCATGATCACTATATACCACCCACTAAAGCAGGGGTATAATAAAGAAAATGTGTCCATTGGACACGGATGCCCTCTGCCATACAGATATGTCGACAAACAGGAAGTATATGAGTGATGGACTTGAAAAGGGGAGACACAGTACAACTCACCATACCAAAGCTTCAGACCAAATATCAAATCATTCCTGCATACGCAAGCTGAGAAATCTTTGACGAAAATTTCAGACGTACGTACCTACAGACAAGGGTAAATCTTAATACCTTCGTTGCCTTACAGCGGGGCATAAAAACCTGAACTTACAAAACAAGATGTGTCTATGAAACACTACATATGCCCCTAGATTCCAAATTTTACCCCTTTCAGACCCCTATGACTTTGACCTTTGACCTAATTTTTTTTGGCATATTTATGTTCCTCTTGGCTAGACCTATACACTTGCCAAGTATCAAAAGTCTACCTTATAAAGTTCAAAAGTTATAGCCAAGGTTAAAGTTTTGGATGCACAGACAGACAGACAGGACAAAAACAATATGTCCCCCAATCCTCGATCTGGGGGCAGAAAAAGTTTATTTGTCATGATATACAATTTAATGGATATCTTAAACTATATGGAATTTGTGACTAATGTGGCTTTGATATCACATATTTTTATTTCAAGATTGCTTAATATTCAATGTGTTTCTGTTGGTTATAATGTAAATTTAGCTTCAAATTTGCTTGTCTTTTTAAAAATTCCCCTTTCAGATAAACACAATGTCCCCGGGGCATTCATAAGGCATAATACCGTACCTTAAAGGTCCAAGCAATACTATTAATAACTTATCTTCTATCTATCTAATGAACAGAACAAGATTTTATGTATTAAACTCCTTAATAATATAAAATATTACCTTGTATCTAAGTTCCAGACAGTCAAGTGTGTCAGGTGCTGAAATACAATGAAGAAACACTGTTCAACACATGAATCATATTCATCAAATAGACTATCAAATATTTGTATTGTTCCTCAAAATGTCAAAATATTTGATTATGTTCTTATTTAGCAATATGCCTTGACAAATACAAGTATGTTGCAGCAATTTATCTTAAGGTGTCTCAGTGGTATTATTCTGCCATTTTTGTCTAATAATTGTTCATTTAGGTTTCATTCATTAAGAAATTTAACAAAATACTTATTTAAAATGAAAAGAAAGTTCAAATGTATTAACAATTTATATTCCTAATAATTTTTATAACATTTTCATTACAAAAACGTGAGCTAAAACTTATGAGATTTACAGAACACCGAAATTATTCAAGGGAGATAATTTGATAAAACATTTTAACAAAGATATCACTAGAGAAATTAACATTTTGCAATTTTTCTCTCTTATTTCAACAGTGACCCCTAATTTTTATTTTTTATATGTAAATAAAATAATGATAATTAAACACATGCAAAGTATGAAAAAATTCTATAATATATTTTTCAAGCTATCCTCTCATATGATCATTTTTCCTATCATTTCTATGTAAAATCCTGAAATTTTCAACTACAGATTTTGCACTTAAATGCACGGTGACCCCCAAATTTTATTTTAAATTTCGAACATTAATACAATTATGTTTCTACACAGAAAATTTCACAAAATTCTATAATAGGAAATTAATACCCTACAGACACCTTAAGAATTGTTAGCACCAAGATCCAACCTATTTTTAATGAGCTTTATAGTCGGTTTTTTAAAATTATTTGTGAGAAAACAGTAACTTGTTCAACAAGAGCTGTGGCTGAATGGCAACCAAGTATACTCATTAAAACAAGAAAATGTGTCTATAAGACACGGATGCCCCACCGACAAATTTATGACAATAGACAACGTAAGTCAATCAGGCATAAAAATTAGTTCCTGGTCACTGAATCATCAGGAAGTAACATTAAAGATGATTGTTCAATAAACTTTTGTTGAATAATGGAAAGTAACAAAAATACCATACTAAAGTCTTCTAAACATTAAATATTGGTCAGGTTATAAAATTATTCTTGAATTATGGGCCTAATGCAAAACTTTAACAAAGTCATTCAAGCAAACAATGGAAGTCAAAGTCAACAAATTGTCCAAAAATTGGGTAGTTCTCAAAAAGATAAGTAATTTCATGCAACATCATAATATGTTGTGTAGTTGTTGAGAAAAGTATGTAAAACACAAAATTTACCAAAAGTCACTCAAGCATAAAATGTAGTTCAAAGACACTAAATTGGCCTCGATTCATCAAATTGATTTATTCCGATGCAACAACATTGTGATAGCATGTCAAGTTGATGACAAACAGACTTAAATGCAAAATTTAACAAAAGTCACTCATGCATAAAATATAGGTCAAAACCACCTAATTATCAATGTTTTGGGTAGTATTCATCAAGGTAATTAATTTGATGAAACATCACATTGGTACAAAGAGTAGTTGTTGAGAAATGGACTTAAACGCAAAATTAAACAAAAATCACTCATGCGTAAAATATAGGTCAAAGCCACCTGACTGTCAATGTTTTGTGTAGTACTCATCAAGGCAATTAATTTGATGAAACATCATATTGGTATAATGTGTAGTTGTTGAGAAATGGACCTTAACGCAAAATTCAACAAAAGTCACTCCAGCATAAGATATATACATGTACATTTTGTAGGTAAAAGCTACCTAACTGTCAATGTTTTGGGTAGTACTCATCAAGGCAATTAATTTGATGAAACATCATATTAGTATAATGCGTTATTGTTGAGAAATGGACTTAAACACAAAATTAAACAAAAGTCACTAGAGCGTAAAATGTAGGTCATGGATCCCTAATTGTTGGTGAATCTGGTAGTACTAATCAAGGTGCATGTACTGATGTAATATTATCAAGAGGTCACCAATATACGGACCTAAACACATAACTTAACATTGGGACGTACGTACGTACATACGGATGGACAAGGGTAAATCTATATGCCCCTTCCACTTCGTGGCGGGGCATAAAACATAGAAAGCAGCCACAGCCTGATATAATGATTCTTTTTAACAGATTCAGTCATGCATAAAATGTAGTTTACAGACTGCATCCAAAGCATGCAACAGTGTTGTCAACCCAAAATGCATCATTGATACCAATATGGTTGCTAAGATACATGTCAGTAAGCGGGAATGGACTTCAACCATTCTACCTAACCAAGTTGCTCATGCATAAAATGTAGGTCAGAGACAGCATTCGAAGCATGTACTGTTGTTGTCATCCCTAAATGCATCATACATATCAACATGGTTGATGTGGGCCATGTCAGTAAGAGGGAATGGACTTTAACCATTCTACCTAACCAAGTCACTCATGCATGAAATGTAGGTCAGAGACAGAATCTGAAGTATGCATTGTTGTTGTCATCCCAAAATGCATCAAACATACTAGTATGGTTAATGTGGGCCATGTCAGTAAGGGGGAATCGACTTTAACCATCCTACCTATCCAAGTCACTCATGCGTTAAATGTAGGTCAGAGACAGCATCCGAAGCAAGCATTGTTGTTGTCATCTCAAAATGCATCATATATACCAATATGGTTGATGTGGGCCATGTCAGTAAGCGGGAATGGACTTAAACCATTCTACCTAACCAAGTTACTCATGCATGAAATGTAGGTCAGAGACAGAATCTGAAGTATGCATTGTTGTTGTCATCCCAAAATGCATCAAATATACTAGTATGGTTAATGTGGGCCATGTCAGTAAGCGGGAATGGGCTTTAACCATTCTACCTAACCAAGTCCCTCATGCGTAAAATGTAGGTCAAAGACAGCATCCGAAGCATGCATTGTTGATGTCATCCCAAAATGCATCATACATACCAATATGGTTGATGTGGGACATGTCAGTAAGCAGAAATGGACTTTTACCATTCTACCTAACCAAGTCGCTCATGTGTAAAATGTAGGTCAAAGACAGCAACCAAGCATGCATTGTTGTTGTCATCCCAAAATGAATCATACATACCAGTATGCTTGATGTGGGCCCTGTCAGTAAGCGGGAATGGACTTTAACCATTCTACCTAACCAAGTCGCTCATGCGTAAAATGTAGGTTAGAGACAGCATCTGATGCATGCATTCCATTCATCATTACAAAATGCACCACACATACCAATATGGTTGATGTAGGGCATGTCAGTAAGCAGGAATGGACCTTAACCATTTTTCCTAACCGGACGCCGATGCGGACGCCGAGGTGGACGCTAGGGGTATCACATATATGCCCCCCCTCACTTCGTAAGGTGAGCTAAAAATCATGTTTTCACTACATTTCGTAACTCAAGTCCAGGTTTTGTCAAACAGGCAGTGCACATCTGATGGGACTCAAAATAGGACGTTCCTTACAACTAACCATATAGAGGCTCCATACCAATTTTGAAATGAATCCCTCTAGTATAAGCTGAGAAAAATGCGACGAAAATTTCAGGTTTTCACTACATGTACATTTCGTAACTAAATCCACATTTCCTGATTTCGTCAAAAAGGAGATGCACATCTGACAGGACTCAAAATAGGACGTTCCTTACCACTAACCATATAGAGGCTGTGTACCAATTTTTAAATGAATCGCTCTTGTAGAGCTCTTGTAGAATCTGAGAAAAATGAAACGAAAAGTTCATCTTTTCACTACACTTTGTAAATATGTCTACATTTCGACAAACAAGAAGTGCACATCTGACGGGACTCAATATAATATCAGTTGACAATCTAGAGTAAAAATTAGAATACACATTAAAAATTCACTGTCAATTTAAATTTAATAGATAAAACATGAAAATGTGAATTATGAACATAGCAAATATTTCCCTGCCTTCATCCACAACATTACTGCAAACAAAGACCAATGTGAAAATAACCTGATACTGCGAAAGTACTATTGTTCGTTGGGTTCCAGTTTTCGTGGATTTTTAAAACCACGAAATTAAGTCCTCAACAAAATGCACTTTTCCCAAGAGTTGTAATGCGAAGAATTCAAAACCAAGAGATTTAAGTATCATATATGGACTAAGGTCTCATGCCTTCCCTGTGATTGTACCTTAACTAACAAGATGTAAATTTTTAAAAGGAACCATTAAACCAATTCATTTGGATAAAACCCGGAACTAAAAAAAATTACTTCTAAAGCAGGTTTGATGTATACATATTTGACATAAAACACAGTACCTGTTTGCTGCAGAACATCTGGTGCATATTTAACAGCAAAGCTTAGGTTGTCTGCATAGGAGTCATCAGCATGCATGGACGATCGTAAAGACTTGGTCAATATACCATTGAGGAATACTGGGTTTAACATCTCCTTTGTTTTTGGGTTGTTAGATAGCTGGAAATGAAATGCAGAAATTGCCTGTCACAATTTGAAATTGTTTTCATGCATTTTTACTACATGTATCAATTTTTTCTTTACCAATATACCAGAAATGAAGACCATAAAATAGCTGGTGTCGTATAAACTCCTTAATGGTATGTTCACCAGCTGTGGATGTATTTGTAGACCAAAGCCACACCTTTTGCAGGTTTAAGACCCCTACAACAAAATCACATCTAATTGTGTTACAAGGATACATTTCTTACTAATAAGAAAATTCAAATTTTCAAACCAATGACTTTACTGATTTGTCCCATTTAAGTTTAATTGGTCAGCATGCTGTTGTCCTGTACATAGCCTCATGGTGACTTCAAGATGAAGAACAACAATAAAAGCGTTGTTCCTTTGCTTGTTTTTTACCATGTATTTGTAGAGACTTTGTCTCATGTGCATTTACTCCATATCCTTTTATTCACCATACACATGCAGCTGAATATTACCAAATAAAGATAAAACACATATATGGAAAGACTTACATGTCTTATTTAGTTTGCCATATTACAGCTTTAGAGATAGATTATTATCATAGGATCCTATATTCTCTTTACTTTTTCAAACTTTTCTATAAACTTGTTTTCAATGTAATTTGGAAAATGCATTGAAAAAGATAAAAAGATTCAAGTCAACACAGAGTAATTATAATGTGATCATATGAGCTCTAAAAAGGGGTAATATAAAGTTAAAAATAAAGAGCTTTTAAAAATGTGGGACTGAATTTCTCGAATCTAGATGAGTTAAAGTCTATAAAAAACAGCATTTTATAATGTCTCACTCTACCTTTTCAAACAATAAATCACTAAGTATTTGTGAAAAGTCGCCATCTCCCATAAACAAATATCTCCTTAATGCTTGGAAGTGTTCTTCAACGTGTAGTTCTACCATAAAATAATCAATCACACTCTTGTTTACTAACGACACTCTGAAAAATGATAGAAAAATAGTAAACATGCATATTGATTATTTTGTAGGGTGAAAGCTTTTAACAGCGGATTTGTTTCAGGAATGGTTGTCCTTTTAACAGTATAAGGGTTGAGGTCATTGATGATGCCTGCCTTTTGCAGAGTTGCGAACTCCATTTTATGATGACTGGGAGAAATGGAAAACTTTTTCAGGAGTTTTCAATATTTTGGAGGGAGGCTCCTAAAATTGTAAGATAATTATGATGCCTGTCTTTATTTATTAAAGAATTACCCTTTGAACTGTTAAATGATGTGTCCACTCGAAGCACCGGAATTAAAATGAATAAGATAGTTTATATTTGGTAAGCCATTCCCATTTTGGCTTTCAAATAAAAACCGCTGCCGTTGCTGTCTTCACACCATTCGACACTTTCTAAAGCTTTTACAGATACATACAAATGTATATCCTCCCATTGTAATGACCAACAAAACACAAAGTTATTACATGCATTTACGATAGAGGATACACATGCTGTTCCATCAATTATTTTCTAGATCCGGTAAAGGAAAAGTGAAACAAACATAATTTATAGGATTTTCACGGGAAATGAAATTTGGGAGAAAATGGTACAATCGCGGGAGGGCGGGAATCAGGACTGAAAATCAGTGGTCTCCCGCCAAAATCGGGAGGGTTGGCTGCTCTGCTTTTGACATCATTTTAAACATGATTTAGGATTTGCTAGTCAAGGCATTGGTTATCTGTTGCTTGTTGTTGCAAATTTAGTACATAGAATAAAGTACCTTTGTTTTACCATATTTGTACATTTTGATGTTGCTTTACATGCCATATTTTTATGTCATTGTTTATGACGTCATGTAATTGTTTTGTAAATGTTATGTTTTTATAACCTGTATAATGGAATGAATGAAGATTAAATGATGTTTCATAATGGATCTTCAATGTTTACGACCACTCCACTAACAACTATGAATTTTGGATACAAAATCTTCCTAATTTTACTTCACTTGTAAAATGCATTTGAGAAGTTATTATGTGAATAAAAATTATTTTGGAGGAGTTTATCAATATGTAAATGCCGCGGACTTACTCACAAACTGAATAAAGTCCAAAGGACTTTATGTTAAGTTTGTGAGTGAAAGGCCGTGTTTACTCATCCATAAACTCCCCCCCCCCCCCCCCCCTTTTTTTTTCCNAACCCCCCCCCCCCCCACCACTATTTTTTTCCCTTTTACTACATTATGTAAATCATAACTGAATGCTTGATGGCTTATAAAAACAGCATTATTCCTTTGTATGAACCTTATTCTATCTGTTGTTCATGTGTTTACAAGTATATGAATAAGTAAAACTCACTGAGCAAGTAATGGTTGTGTTACTGAATTTTTAAGTATTTCTGGTAATGGCATATATCTATGAACATCAACATCAGAAGTGACAATGATTCCATAATCTCCCAAACCACCATAAACCATAGATATAGAGGAGGACAGTAAGTCTACTGCTGGTTCATGTTCTGTAACAACAAGTAAATCATTGTAAATGTTCACCTTGTGCATGTTCTAAAGCAGCACAACAATTGTTTTTGTCCTAAAGTAACCTGTGGAGCTTACTAAATTAATTGCTAGTTCATTGTCAGTAGAAAAAAATGGATAATGGAATTCATGTTACAGAACCACCTATGGCAAAATAGGTTTTGTTATCATGTCCTTAATGGACCCTTGATTAGTTAATAAAGGCTTCATATTTGTATGGTTTTCATAGCAGTTCACACTGTAAGTGCCTTAATTTTAATGTTATGTTTTTATTGTCATGTTTTTGTGCATGTGTCATCTTTTCTTGTACTGTTATTTGCTTTCTGCAATGTCTACAGGCTTCAACTTTTTTTATCATTACATCCTTTCTTCCTTTGGTATTCTACTCCCGTTGTCTTATACAGGTTCATGTTCTTTAATGACAATTTTTATCCTTACATTCTTTCTTCCTTTGGTATTCTACTCCCGTTGTCTTATACAGGTTCATGTTCTTTAACGACAATTTTTATCATTACATCCTTTCTTCCTTTGGTATTCTACTCCCGTTGTCTTATACAGGTTCATGTTCTTTAACAACAAGTGAGATATCAGATCTATTCAAGTTTCATTGTTTGTTGAAAATCCCACATCCATAGGTAAAAAAGACATGGATGTAGGCCTCACGATAACTTAAAGATAAAGAACAAAAGTAAACACTTTGTTCCATTGCTTGTTTCTACCATGCACTTTGTCTCATGTACATTTACTCCATATCCTTTCATTGTTGCTTCAGGATCAAAATTTCCTACCACTAGTTCATGTTCTGAAATGATTGATGGATTGATTGATACTGGGTTTAAGGTCACTTTCAGTAGTATTTCAGCTATCTCATGATAGTCAGTTTTAGTGTCGGAGGAAGCCGGAGTGCCCGGAGAGAACCACCGACCTTGGGTAGTTCTGAAATGATTGATTGATTGATACTGGGTTTAAGGTCACTTTCAGCAGTATTTCAGCTATCTCATGATGGTCAGTTTTAGTGTCGGAGGAAGCCTGAGTGCCCGGAGAGAACCACCGACCTTGGGCAGGTAACTGACATACCTTATCAGTTCTGAAATGACAAATTATGCATAATACAGTCAAACTTCAAGGGCTTGAACACCTGAGGGACCTATGGAGCTAGAGGGATTTTGCAAAGATTGAGGACAAACCATGTTTAAACTTTAACAGAGGGACAACATAAAAAGGCTTCCAGACATCCATGGTGTTTGGACTACAGTAGTTTGAGCCATCAAAGTTCTACTGTTTTTACTGTATATCAATCACTGGTCCATGCTGTAAAAAGACAGATAAAATATGGCACTGTATATTGTAGCTACATGTATCCAAACTTAACTAATCAATCAAATTGATAATCGATCACTCATCAATAAAAATCGAACAGTAACTGATTGATTAGTTCAACTAATCGAACATTTATCAATCAAACTCTTTGAAGAGTTTGACCGATTATTTTGATTAGAAATTTGTGATCGATAAGTGATCACTGAAATTTTCCTGTAACTTTAGGAAATGTATAGTACCGTCAGTAACAGTTATGTAGATTGGTTAGTCAAAATATAATAAGACAATTTAGATGGCTGATGTTAATGCTGTGTTATTGAACAACTGATCATTAATCAATCAGAAATTAATCACAAATTTCTAATCAAGATCATCGATCAAACTCCTTAGAGAGTTTGATCGATAAATGTTCGATTAGTTGAACTAATCAATTATCAATTTGATCGATTAGTTATGTCTGGATGTATGTATGTTTACTATTGCATACACTTCTTTTAGTTTAATATTATTTTTTATGATTTGCCCCCTTACCAACTAGAACTTGGGTTCATTAAAAAAAAAGATGTGTTCAAAAGGAACAACAAAATATATAGGAAACCTCAAATTCATCTACCTTCTTGATGCAATTATTTATTGACTGTTTGTTATGGTAATATTCATGTATATGAGACTGTATTTAAAATTTTACCTAAGTGATCAAACTGGTCCTGGTAAGCGAACTTCTCTAAAGTTTGCACTTCAGTAAATATCACAGTTGTCTTGAAAGAATCTGTCAATATACAAAACATAAAAAGTTAACAAAATTAATGGATACAAAAGTGCAACAAAAACGATGGTAGCGAAATAAACATTTGACAAGTATTGAAATAAGCATATAAATCTGGCATAGACATGGTTAGAATTACCTTCAGCTGTTGTGTAAGTGCTTGTTAACACCAACACTTGATCTCTTTATATATAGTCTCTAGCATTGTTTGCAGTTTATTACTTATATATCTCAAATTGAGATAGTTAAATTTTTCATATTTTAAAGTTCAAGGTTTACAAGAACTTTAAAATATGAAAATTTAACTATCAAGATTTGAGAAATTATCATAATATACTGGAAAACAATGTTAGAGATTGTTTCCCTAATTTCTACTGAATTTATTCAGAGTAAAGGGATCTCTATGGTCTTCATTTTCAAATATGCCACTATTTTGTTGCTTCCATTATTGATATTGAATATAGGACATTTTGTTTTGATATAGACTTCATCACAGCCAGTATCAAGTGAGCCCGTTAGGGCAAGCTTGATGTGATTCACCAAGTGTCCTATATTTCTTTTATAGGTAATTCACTAAATATAAATAAAACTGTAATAATAAGTGGAAATAAGCTGAAATTTCTATTTTAACACAGTTAATATTTTGTTTATTGCAATACTTTTGTATGGATTCTTCATTCAACATATTTATGTGTATGAACAAGACAAATAGTACAAAACTGATGATGACGTCAGCATAGCAACCAGCACGTGATGCCTTCAGTGACCCCATTATTTCATGATAATGTCCAGTTTGGTGATACTGAGATTATCAGTCTCTGTAGATCAATGGAAATTCATACAAATTACCAATAATTATGTGTATCGTAGAGCCATTCAATAAAAATTATGCAGAGTGGAATATTTTTATTAAAAATGTCATATTACCAATAAACTGAGTAATCTTAGTCATAAAAATGCAAAAACAATGTCGCTAGACAATTATGCAGATGTAAATTTCATCAACATCCGGTTCGCTATTTCTAAAAACTGACACGAGACATTTACATGAATGACCAATCGCCAACTGAGAACAAATCATAACACACATGTTAGTTATTGATTCACTATTCAATTTATCAGGAGGCGTTAAAATTTGCTAGAAATTAGAGAAAAAAACATTTATCCACTATTAACATCTAACTTGTTTTATTCATTCTAATCCTAGTTGCGATCTTACTATGATTCACAGATTGCGTATCAAGTTTATCTCTTACATGAGTGTTTTGTATTCTCCTGATTTCATTTGATTTCCAATGATTCAATTGATCAAACAATTTTGCCATCCAGTTTACCACAATGTACATTGTATATTATATCAACTGGCCTAAAATAAAAAGACTAACCTGTTTCATCATGTGCCTGTTTCTGTTTATCTCCGTATAACAATCGCTGTACTGTAGAGTCTGAAGAATGTCCATGTAAATTCATAGCTTTGAATTTCTCAATTCTAGCCAAATCTTCATCATAGTATTCCGATTCTTTTGTAGCCCACATTTGTTCTGATTTTTTTATACGCAATCGTTTAATCACAGATGGCTCAGATTCTTTTGAAGCATGCATAGATTTACTCATCCTTATTTTTGGCTTTATACCAAAATCTCTTAATTCAGACTCAAGTGAGGCATGAAAATGTAAAGATCGTTTCAATTTTGGAACTGCCAGTTGAACTGGCTCAAATTTCGTCAACTGAGATGGATGTCCAAATACACTAGGTTTTTTAATTTTCCACACCGCTGCTTCTGTTTCTTTATGAGAATCCATGTCTTTGTTGCGTTTTAATTTAGGAAACGCTGACTCCTGAACAGCTGTGGATTCCACAGTGGCTGACATTGTAGAACTGGGTCGTATATGTGGACGGATAATGTCATCGTGAGATTCAGTCTCTTTTGTTGCATGCATGTCTTTGTTTACTTTTAAATGTCTTTTATATTCATCTTCTTTTGTCTCCTTTGTTGAATGCATGTCTCCGACAAGTTTTACGGAAAATTTATCTGGCACTGGGCCATCACTTTCCTTTGTTGAATGTGCATGTTGGTATGTCTGAATACCCTGTTTAATGTCTGCTGGTTCACTTTCAACAGTAGCCGAGAAAGATTCATTTAGTTTTATTCCTGTTTTTACTCTTGGGGATGGTAAAGGCTTTAATCTTGGAGTGGAAGGTCTACCAGCTGTAAATTGCTGCTTTTCTGGAGATTCAAATATTTGGTCATCTCTTTATCAAAAAAAAAAAGAAAACTAAAAAATGTTAAAAACACACAATGAGAAACATTTGTAGGTTATCTCCCTTACCAAATTGACTATAAACAGTTAAAATTTTTAATTTCCATATCAAAAGAAGTTTAACTATAAATTTATGCTTAATTAATGAAATCATTCTCACCGATTTAAATGTAATAAGGATTTGCTACAATGCCAGTAAAATATTTAACAATTACCATTTTACAACAATAGGCTCTGTAAGTCTGGATTTAGTTTTGACAGTTTTACACAAATATCTGATTTTTCAGAAAAGAAATTTGAACATATTAATCCAAAAATGTCATATTTTGGCCTAGGTGTTGTGGTACACAATTTACAAACCAAGTTTGAAGGCTGTATGTGATTTTGTTCATAAGATCTTGGTCAGAACCGCCGTGCGCAGTCCCAGCTTATGAATAGGCCGGCAGCATCCTCTGAGCTTGGAGTATGAGTCTTCCTAACAGAGGACCCCGATGGAACCCCGGGGTATAGAAATAGGACCTAGTATCTCCGGCTTGCGGGGTGTGACCCCTCCTAAACGGAGGCTGAACCCGAGGGTCCCGGGATATAGAAATAGGACCCATTCCGTGGTTGTGCGGGATTAATAAATACACAACCCATCTTTCGGATGGGATGTAAACTCAGGTCCACGTGTTGGAAGAAATGCCACACTTCCTGCACGTTAAAGAACCCTTGTAGCAAGCTCTTATTGGGGTGGTCCGTGGGTGATCGGCTACAAGGCTAAATTCCCGCCCTTGACGATTTCACCCTACTTTTCAAGTGGCAGTCAGAATTTCCCTTCCCATGGCCCTTTCCATACCCCAAAGTGATTATTTATTAACAAACTTGTTCTCGTCTTGATATAGCTGAAATATTGCTGAGTAGACGTTAAACAATATTCAATCAATCAATCAATCTTGGTCAGAAAACTCATAATTTACCAAATTTTTAAGAGGACAACTATGAAACCTCTTTGACTACTGAACATAAAATTGAGACTGATATGACTTTTATATATCAAGTTTGAGACAGATATATTATTTTGTTCATATTTTATGTCATAATTTTTTGAGTTGATGGACAGATGCACATGAATGTAGGAATGAACACTCGCCAGAGGATATCACATAATACCTGATCTATTCATTTGGTATAACAATTCATATGTATCTACATACTCTCCAAGTTCTTTCCGAGCCCATTCTGGCATCTGTACTCCAGGTGAACGATCTTTTCTTGATCTTTCTGCCCATTTTGGCAGGGCAACGTCTCCGACAACAACTGGCCGACCAGTGACTGATCCTCTGTCTGCCCAGGCTGGTAGTACTACTGTGTCAGGGACATCTTCTGCTTTCTTCAAATATAAATATTTACAGAAACTTAGTGATCTTGTCACAAACCCAACATAGCACACCTTGGATATACATATAAATGATCTTGGATAAGCATTCCTGTTTATCGTCCGATATTTTCCAGGGAGATACCCACAAACTTGCTGGCTCTCCAATATAAGAAATGTCTCCCTCGAGGCGGGTCAAAATCTCCCACATTCTCCCATAGTCGAAAATAATTGCATGTATATTTAATGAAATTATTAATAGTTTTTTCTCCCTAAAAATGTTTATTTTACTAATTTATGTTTTAAATCTAATCTCTGCTTACACAATGTAAAAAATATCAGCTCCTCAAATGTACTAGACATGTATTGTTAATAGATCATGTAATGATCTTTGTTTATTTCACATTAAAAAACAAAATTGTACATTTATTGCAATGAAAATCACAAACAAGATTCAATTGTTTCAGGAAATCACCCAATTATGTTTGAGATCTTATGCAAATTCATTCAAAAAGTTGAAGGACTATGGTATTTCTGAAATCTCTAACTATTGATATGAAATGATGATATTCTATCTTCTGATATATCTTGTAATGGAATGCATCTTTCAATTTTCCTCTTATGATGCATGCTTATTATCTATTCCTTGCACGGATAGTTATTTGTGTTACACAACAAGACTTTGAAGCTGGAGTTAAATATGAACGTCTTGAATCGCTTTTACAGGAATTTCATTGGTTGAGTGTCAAGTAATAACACATTATGCGTGATGTGCTATTTCTTTTTTGACGTTTTTATTGGACCACTGTGAAATCTCGTTGGCCGTGATTAATGTTACCTAACAACAGTGTTGTTTACAGCAGTTCCGCACTAAATAATCACTGCATTTATTTATGAAAATCATAAGAGAAATAGTTTTAACAACTTGAAATAATTGTATATCGATGGATATCAACTCTCGTTATGTAATTTCAAATATAATAAACTCGCCAAAGGCTCGTTTATTATATTTTGAAATTACATAACTCTAGCTGATATCCATAGATATACAAAAATGTACAATTCTTTCTCCTTATGAAAACTATAATTGTCTGTTTGGTATCACCATTGTTCTATCATACATGTATTTTGTTTTGTGATGTAGTGACACCGAAGATGCACACACTAAAAATACTAGATGTTGTCGGAAACGACAGCTATCCCCGCACTCCCTGTTTGACACAGTAAACAGTTGTTATACACCCTTGGCATAATTTTTTTCATTATCTTTGAAATCTACCTATTGATAGTCATTATTGTTCTAGGATATATGGTTGCTAAGTAGAATTCCAAAAAATAAGTGATCTTTGAGACTTTCAGGAAATTAACCAAAATTGGAATAAATATTTTTGAAATCCAGTTGATGAAAATGTTTTTCCCAAACTAAATAAACAATTTAAGTATGGTTGCTAGGTAGAATTCCAAAAAATAAGTGGTCTTTGAGACTTTCAGGAAATTTAC
>MJUU01043949.1:0-25306 GCA_002080025.1 Modiolus philippinarum | reverse complement strand
AAAAAAAATATGTGTCTTTGACATTTTCAGGAAATTTACCAAAGTTGGAACCGGAACCAAAATTCCAAAAGCTTATTGCAAATCTATAGACTATATGCAACAATTCTGCATAAAGATTTGATCCCTAAATCCAAAAATGTAGGAGGAGTTTGCGTCACATGCCACATGTGTCTAATCCACATCTTTTGGTCTTTGTTTAAATTGACATCATGGGGCCTCTTGTTTGCAACAATTCTATAACAAAATTAAATCCCTAAATCCATAAATGTAGGAGGAGTTTGTGTCACATGCCACATGTGTAAAAATTGACATCATGGGGCCTCTTGTTTGCACCAAGACCAATATCGAAAATCCGAAAGCTTATTGCGCATCTGCACACTATATGCAACAATTCTACAACAAAATTAAATCCCTAAATCCAAAAATGTAGGAGGAGTTTGAGTCACAAGAAAAGTGTGACGGACGGACGGACGGACGGACGGACAGACGGACGGACGGACGGACGGACAGACGGAGGGTATTACAATATCCCCGAACTTTCTTCGAAAGTGCGGGGATAATTATCATCCAGTGGGAGAGTAAGAGAAGACAAAAAATAACATTTTTACATTAATGCCTGTTAAAACAAAATTACCATTTTCCATCTCAACAAATAATATAACCGCAGATCCCAAACAAAGGAAAATACAAGCATATTCAGGAAGTTTGACATACAAATAACCTTCAAGAAATTAAAAATAAACCCAAATCATAATTATGTCAATTCAATCTAAATAAAAATCGAATACGACTAAAATTAAAATAATGGAAGGGTTGATAATGTCTAAACAAACTGAGAACATAGATTTTGTAAGAATATTGTAAGATGGAGATAAACCTTAAAACAATTCTAAACTTAACAGCATAGAGGTCCCCAGAGGTGCCCGAGGGTATTCAAAAGCCCAATAGTAAGACTTGTCTTACATGAAAAATTTACTTTGCGTTTTATACAAATTTTCCGTTTTTATCAAAATGCAAACCCCTTAAAAATACTAAGGCTTCATTTTTTGCATGGCACTCGGTAGATGTCCTTGGTGCTGGTTTTGGCTTCCTATTTCGATGTTTTTTTTCTTATGAGTTCTTCTTTTTTTACTACTTTTGGATTAAGGCTTTCTAAACTATTTGATTTTAATGCCGCTGATGAGAGGTTGCACCTTAAAACACGTGTACAGTATAACGAAATGTACTGGTTTTTTCTGCATTTTCGGTATTTTTGTATTTTTTAACACTTTGTAACCGTTCAAAGGGAAGGTTTTTTTATAAATTATGTTTGTTTGTTTATTTTGTATTCATTTGGATGTTTATTTGTAATATATACCAGGATTTGGTCATCCCATGGTTTAGATTTTACATATCATTAATATGTTTCAATCGGCAAGATAAATATTTATATATGTTCAGATCAGTTACTGGATTTACAAACTTTGTTCAATACTTTTGTATTGTAATAATATTTCAATTTCTTTCTATATTTTATTTTGTCATATTGTTTCAGTTGACATTGTCATGTTGGTATTATTCGTTTATTGTGATTATTTTGTTAACCCCAGACGAAGTTGAGGTGACATGTTGCTTTTCTACATTTCTTCTTCTTATTATTATTATTAAGGTCTTTCACCACATGTGAAAGACCTTACTGTTATTCTTCCGATTATTCTTCTTCTTTTTCTTCCGTCGCACAAAACCTCAAAACTACGCGACTTATCTATTCGATACTTAGTGTGATAAGTCGACATTGCTCCGGGACCTCATAACCGACGCAAGCATATTGAACTATTTTTAGTAACGGAGTTATCTCCCCGAACATGGTTTACCTTGTTAGGGGATAACCTCATAAACCGTAACCGATATAAAAAATCTGAGGTGGGGAAAATGTTGCATTCATCCTCAGGATGATTTATCATGCAAAAAAAAATTTGGGTCGCGACCCCAGTTACGCGTTTTTGACCCCTAAATATGCAAATTTCTCAAAGTTATCGGAATTGGATGAAATTCGGTTTCTAGGTACCCTTCATGGTCCTGATTACGAATCCAAGGTCAAAAAATTTTTTTCGTCCGCCATTTTCAAAATGGCCGTCATTTGAAATTTTGTTATCGCGATATCTCGGAAAAGATAAAAAATTTCTGAAAACATTATATTGCAGAAATACTCGTGTCATTGAGATCTACATTTAATTCAACAGAACGAAAACTGTGCGATGAACCGTTTTTGAGTTATAGCCCTTGACGCGTTTTGGTAAACCGGTTTTTCGCGAATAACTTTTAAATGCTTACAGATAATATAGTAAACATATATGTTTAAAGTGATCAGTAAGAAAAGACCTTCAATTTGAGTACCAGGTTGAAGGTCATCGGTGACCTTTGACCTTGACCTCTGACCTTGTTAGGGGATAAACTCAGAAACCATAAAAGATAGCTGAAAAAGTATATAAGCAAAATGTTCAGCATGTCAAGGGCTATATTTGTTTCATTTGGACTGAAGCTCTCCGATGACTCCCTAGAGAGTTATTGCGCTCTTGACGCGTTTCAGAAAATGGGTTTTTACATATAAGTTCTAAACTGTTACAGATAGCATAGTCAAGTAACATATCAAATTAATCAGTAAGAAGAGACCTTCATTTTGAGCACAAGGTCCGAGGTCATCAAGGTCAGAAGTCAAGGTCATAGCCAATTTTGGGGGTTTTTTCGGTAAAATCACCAAAAAAGGTAAGAGATAGGTGATTAAATGTAGTTGAAAAAGTTCAAAACTCTTGTTTACATCATATTTTTGACAAGGATTGACAATAAAATCAAAATAATAACATGTAATCATGATGAAAACTGGTGAAAGACCTAGCAATTGTTCTCTGAACAATTGACTTTTTAATTATTATTATTATTCTAATAATTTTTGTCCAAGCGATAATTTTGAAATGTCTGGATAAACGGTTTCAAACTTTGCACAAAGTTGGAACACCATCTGAAGTTGTGTGCTGTGCGTTTTTCGAAGATGGCCAACGAAATACGTCACTTTCAACATTGTCCGCTTTCATCGAGAATTGATTTCTGGGTAGATTTTGAGGCTCCGAATAAAATAGAAACACTGATTTGGTCACCTGGGGGTGACATCGACTATTGCTCTCAAACACAAATCTAGTTATTATGTCATCCTAGATACAGTCAGGGTGACATGTTGTTATTCTACGTTTTTCTGATCCTTTGTCTTCTTCCAATAATTCTTGTCCGAGCGATTATTTTGAAATGGCTGGATGAAATGATTGCAAACTTTGCACGAGTTTGATCACTTTCTGAAATTATTGTTTGTTAAAAAATTTCAAAATGGCTGCCAACTTACGTCAAACTTTCAACGTTGTCGGATCTCAGTCAAAATTGATTTCCAGGTAGATTTTGAGGCTGCGAATAAGATGTTTTCTGGGGTGACATCAGCTATTGCTTGCGATTGCAAATCTAGTTTCTTCTTCTTCCAGTGATTTTTGTCGGAGCGTTTATTTTGAAATGAATTGATTTCAAACTTTGCAAACAGTTAGACCACCGTCTGAAGTTATTCGTTGTACGCTTAAAATTTTTAAGAGCGCCGCCATTTTACGTTTAAAATTGGGGATCAATGTTACGGTAACTGCTTTGCACAATTTGTTCATATTTTGTATAAAGAATCAGTAACATTAGTAGAAGAAATTTGTGCAAAAAATTTTCAAAATGGCTGCCATTCCCATGATTGCCGTCAATATACGTCATTATACAAATTTCAGATTTGTCCGTTTTCAACGGAAATTGATTTCTACGTAGATTTGAGGCTGAGAATGACAGAAATGATAAAATTGATCGGTGGAGGGTCCCATCAGCTTTCACTCGCAATTGCAAATTTAGTTCTTATTACTTTCTTCCAATAATTTTTTATCCAAGCAAATGGATTTCAAACTTTGCATCATCTTAATTTTTATCCTGTGCATTTCAAATTTTCAAAATGACTGTTCTTTTTTAAGATGGCTGCTTTTTTATCTATCTTGCATGGAAATTTTGTCAGATTTCAACGAAAATCGATTTCTATGTAGATTTGGGGACTGCGAATGGAATCATTGAATTGGTTATCTTTGGGGCTCGTCTTTGCAAGTCTAGTTCATTCATCTGCTTTAGCCGTTTGCCTATTATGCCCTCTCAAAAACAACGACAACAGAAGTTAAAAATCTTTATACTACTTTCTCTTAACACTTACTTTAATTCGTTAGGTTATTTGAATTGCATTTGTTCTTTTTTTGTTTAGTTGATTTTATTTTCCAATATTGATGGCTTTTTGACCTAAAATTAATTATACATATATTCGAATGTTAAATAGAAACGCATTTGCAGAAGCGCTCAAATGAATCTTGCCATATTTAAATGGCTCTCACAAGCTCTCATTACCCCTTTCCCGACGTGTAATTAATAGAAATGTTTGTATAAGTCACGAAATTCTCGCTTCATTAATCGCATTTTTTACTATTTTCTTACTTTTTTTCATTTGAACATGTCCATGTTCTTCTCGAAGTTTATCCTGTAATGGATTAATAGACTTGCATTTCAACATGTTATGCTTCATGGTAGTTTAAACTGTTTAATTTGCAGAACAATAAACATTTCGACTCATAATTATATATGTACGAAACGTTGGTGCCTATCCTTTTGCATCATAAATGACTTCTTTATTTAAGGTAGTTCGAGCCTAATAAAAATATGAGACAGAATTTTTTTATTTGAAGATATTTTGTAGATTTTGCCCATTTGTTCAAAAAATAAAATAAAAATGATATGTCACCGATCATCTTTTCCTGTAATCAGGCTTTGAAAATCAGGCCAAATTCAGTATTTTTCAGCAATATTTACAAAGAATATATAGGGAACTGTGAAAACATATTTATTGTAAGCTGTCATATGAAATAAACATCAGATAGATTTTTTTGACATTTCAGAGGTATACATTTCAGCTTTAAGTTGAGCTAATGAAATCTATATGTCACCGTTTGATTAAGAGAAATATTTTATATATTTTACGAAACAGACAATATTTATGGTAAAAGGGAGCTAAATGGCGGGAAAGTGTATGTCAAGGGAGCTAAATGGCGGGAAAGTGTATGTCAATCTATTATGAAGTCACAATGAAAAGGCCAAATAAGGAATATGCGGCTTGAAAATCCAGTCAATTCCGCATCCGACTTGTGTTTCGCAAATGCGCCAATCGAATGCGCCGTGTAATTAGTGTCGATCTACCTGAAATTAAATTAAGATAAGCAAGTTTGTAATTGTTCATGCTCAAATACTGTGGAAGTGCTTTTATTCTTGTACAGATAATTTTCGTAGGTTTCATAAATAGCACTATTTCGTGGGTACTTATATTAAAATTAGCGGTCATTACAACTTTAGGAAAAAATACATTGCGTTGGGAACTTAATATCATGGTCTTAGCGAACCACTAAATCAACGAAAATTGAAACCCCATGAACAATTGTACTTTCACAGTAAGCTTAGTAAAACAGAATATTCAAAACTTCGATGAATGATTTAAGATATGAACAATTTACCTCTTGGATGGCTTGTATTCTATTGATGAAACAAGCTTGTTACAATGACGAGTTATAGATTATCGAAGCTATCTGTAAAACTAAATTTTAATCCAATTTTGGATCCTTTTTGTATTGCACATCAATTTCTGCCATTTCTGATTATGAAATATGGAATACATAATTAGTCTAAACTTGGCTTTTTACCCTTTTATATTATCATTTACACAAAATAGAATCTACCAAATTTCAGATAAATTCTTCTTTTGAATGACTATATTGACGTAATGTCACGATTTAATGTAACGATGGTAATAACAGAAATATATTTAAGAGCATCATGCATTACAAAAACATGTATTGAAACCGTGATTATCCATGTTTAACTTCATATCATCCGCTCATAAAATCCTTTTATATATTAGTTGAAAGCAAAAAAAGTAATAATTAAAAGAAAGTTATAATAATAATAACTGTAAATGTTGTATATAGAAAACGTGGTTTTTAAATAAGAGCCGTATGAAAACAGATACACAAGGTATAGAATTGAAGAAGTTGTTTAAAGAAACAAAATACATCAGGTAAAATCGATTGAATTTTCAGGTAATAGCTCTGTTAGCAGAGGCAGAAAAATACAAGTTTTATTGAAAAATAAGAAAATATGACAAGAACATTTTAAGGATATTTTTTTCATAATTGGAGTAGGCAGTTGTCGACAAAAATTGTAAGTCATTATTACCTAATAGTTTGAATAACTTCATATTTTCAAATAAATTTTACTTAAATCACCAATTTAGGAATTAAGTAAAATCTATTAATCTGAAAAACATAATTTAACTTTTAACATTTTATGTCTTATTTTTTGTCGCCAGAAAGTATAATTTGTTTCTCATCAGAAGGTACCAATGTCCTATGCTTGTCATCAGAACATACCAATATCTTGCCGATGTTTTGTCGCAGCCTTGTTATATTGTTATTATTGAAAATTATTTAAAGAAAGATATGAAAAAAGGTACACCTGTGGAAAGGCAGTAAAGTCAAAAAAAGTTTAAAATGTTTTATAACCATATGAAAAAACGCTGATTATTACCCCGTCTGAACTATTTGTAAAGGCATTGGTATCTTCTGATGACAAAAGAAATATAAAACATGGCTTCTTGGATATATTCATATGTGATAAATCATAAGGCTTGGTATGTGTCCACTTATAATCTGTACGTTGGTATCCGTACCACCTTTCAGATAGTAAGCTGTTTTCAAAATTGTCGAAAACTGATTTCCAGTGTAATCTTAATGAATGATAAAATGTATTATACTGGACAATCCTAATGCCTGAAGGGCTGTTCCGACCTGCAGACTAATACGGTTTACATAGGTAGCTGCGTGATATGTAATATTTGAATTTCTCTAAGTTCTGTCCTTTTTTCACGTTTCCTGAACAGTGAAAGAAACCGTTTCTCCTCTCAAGAGAGAATGTTGTTCTCGGCAATTGATTTGCTGAAATTCAATTATGCCATCTAATAATTTTTGCCGTCTTCCGACTTGACCATTGTGGCGCCATGAAAAAAAGGCGACAATGCCTGATGAGGTCACGCTCAACGAACACATTTATTTCAGATCATCAGAAAAGGCGGGTCATATTTTTGTACAAAAATCTCCTTGACATCATTAGAGAAATAAAATCCAAAACCGTTTGGCGCAAAATTTTGTTAGATTTAGATATTGCAACTTTGCAAATAAAATATGTTTTCGGGCCAGCATCTCGATGAATTATGATTTGAAAAAAGTTTTGGTCGCAAATTAATTTATGTGGGGGTTTCAACCCTCTCCCGTTGTGTTAAGGTTTGTTCCTAGCTAAAAGAGCTCAAGCAGTAGCAAGAATAATATCAATTCACATAACTATAAAGAGAAAAGTGAACTATTATGGCGACAGGAACATATATCTTTTCACTTTATCCACAACATACCCTAGTAGGGAGAGCGAGCAAACAGCTATCTGAATAAAAAAAAGTTATATTCAAAAGTAACATGTACCATGGTTTGTCCAAGGGTTAGAAAATGACATTTACGAAATGGCCACCCTTTGCATCATTCACATCCTCATTTTTACTCAGTATTCGGCTGATTATTTCACTGTCTTACGACCCGTCAATACAAATTTCTGTTGAGTTGCTACTGGACCCTACAGCAATGGAGAGGGAGGTTTGGTACGCAATGAACTTTCTTTAACTCACACTTTCTTTTGAAATGCCTGTATGAAATCATGACTATTGCTTTCGAAAATTTTCCGATGGTTTGCCAACTGCTTTTTCTTTTTGCCTCTTGGACATTGGTTCTTGACAATTATGTTCTGTTATTTTGTTATGACCCTCATCTACTCTATAAAGATGCCTCATTGTAAATTCGTGTACGTTTGCCTTATCTGTTTTGTTTAATAAGAATTTAAAATTTTCTTTTTTCGTTTGTCAATAAATACGAAAGGATATGAAGTAAATACAGATGACACTTAATTGTCAGTGTTGAAATGATTAACTTCAACCGAGAGGAGGCACATTTATTGTTAAATATGTATATACAATATTTCATATAATGAAAAACTTGGTCATGATTCGTAGGGCGATCCTAACTTTTATAGATTATCAAACATCGACGAACGAATACAATTTTACCTTTACAATAATTCAGTTTCGAAGGAATTGAAATATCATTTTAATTTTTCAATAACTTTATGTATTCACCAACCCAGTAATTCGATGCTGGCGAAAAATCCGATTTTATTTTAAAACTTACAATACCGATATTTAAGAAAATTTTGTTAAATCTCTCTGCATAGCTCTGTCCTTAGCTGATTTTGGCTTTCATTTTTATATCCTATTGGTAATGTGTTCACTATCACCGTTTACACATATTTCGGTTAATGGATTTCCAAATGTTCACTGAAGAAATGACCATATGTAGAAACTAAATTCACAGTAGTAACTTCGGTATTTACAATTGAAAAGTTTACAGATTATTGGTTATGGAGGTTATCGAATGAGGAAATATATAAACAATGAAAAGATAGGAAGCAAATGCACTTGAGACGAGACAAATACATTGAAAAACAAGCAATAGTACAACGCTTTTGTTCCTGTCCTTCATCTATCTTGAGGTCATCATGAAGCTTAAAGCAATGAGCTTTGACCATATCTAATACCAAGTTAAAGACGGCTCTTTTTTCAACCCCTAAATTCCTTTCTTATGAAAAATTTTATCATAAATTTCAGAGTATCAATGTCCCTAAGGCAACATTGGCTATGTTGCTACTCCAGAACACAGTCCCTAAGGCTACATTGGTTATGTTGCTACTCCATAACAATATTCAAAGACACAACTGCTTCGATACATTGTTTTTTGTTCACCTTTCTGCATCAATGATGAGCTTTCTCTTTGAATTATCTAATTGTCGATCTAAGATGCTTGTTTTTATGAAACCATATAAAAAATCTATCCGAAGTTTGTTTTCTCAGGATTATCATATGCAAATTAATATTAGGGTTACTACGATATTTTTCTCTCTGTTGGTGAATTGTTAGTCCCCGAGGGTATTCCCTAATCCAGTAGTTAGTACTTCGGTAATGACCCAAAAACTGATTTTACCTGAAAACTTGAAATGTCTAAATTTCAGAAAACTTTGCTTAAAACAAGGGAGTATCACCCTCTTACATAGCTCTGTTCTTAGCTGTTCTTGGCTGTCCATTTAGATTTGTTTTTTTTTTTTTGTTATTTGTGCTCTATCAGATTTTACAAATTTTTGGTTAATGGTCTTCCAAATATTTTGCACTGTAGAGACATAAGTTGTCGGAAGGGCCTATCCAGAAATTAGATTTACAGTAACTTTGGTATTTCATCCTTCAAACTATCAAATAAATATAAACGCGTGGGGGGGACTAAATTACAAGTAAAATTTTTATAAATAAAAATAAATTAAAACATTGTCCCAACTTGTATGGAAATATTTTTAAAAAAACAGATAGTGGAAAATATTCACACTATGAATGAAAGCCAAATTGTTTTTTTTTGTTTTTTTTCTGAATTAAAGCCTTGTTTGAGATCATGCCACGATTACAATTACCGTTTTCGCCAATTAAAAATAAATTTTGAATAATTCACACACCTGAAATCATCGAGATTTAGGATTTCCCCAATGTCCTTCTTTTGAAATGACCAACTTAATGACCCTATGTCAAAGGGTAAAAAATAAGATATGTTTTTAATTATTATTGTTAACAGTGTGGGAAATCAAAAGTAAAAAAAAAGATTTAAAGATTTTAGGAACTAAGAATTCTTTCCAGAATCCACCACTGGAGATTTATTGATTTTACTAATGCAATAACTTGGGTTTGAATTATATAAATCAAATTTACAATAATTTCAAACCCTTTATAACGTCATTTTAATTCATATGGTTAGATCTTTTCTTATTTTTAGAATCTGTGAACTTTGTACTAACCACTTGCTGGATTATTTAATTTCAAATGATGTCATCTGTTGTAATTCCAGTCACAATGCAAAACGGGATTTTCGAGATAAATATGAAAAAGAAAGGAAATGGGGTTAATGTCAGGAGACAACATCCCATATGCAGGTTAAAACGACCCAAAACAAAGCATCTAGGGGTCACCGTACGGTCTTCAACACAGTGAGGAACCTAACACCATATAGCAAGCCCTAAATGGCCCCAAAAGGGTGAAAAAAGTGGATAAATCAATGGAAACAAAGCACATCCAATAACCCAAATATCAAGAAACTAAAATTTCATAAGAAGACACGGACAGGTCAATCACCAACATATTGCTGACTTGGGACAGGCGCAAAATTTGCGGTGGGGTTAAACTCGTTTTCTTGGATCAAAACCGTCCCCCTATGTGTGTTGAATGGTTAAAAAATAAATACACAAAAAGACTCACAGTAAAAATCAACTAGAAAAAAGTCAAACTTATCAAGACGAGTACCCTTACAATGAAGTACATAAAACATAAAGACAATACACACAGGTACTGTCCGGACAAATGCTCGCAGTTACTGACAGCTAGCTAAGGACATAATTTCCGTTGACTTTGATATCAGGCCTTCTTACATATGAAACTTCAATTGAAATACTTCTAAATAGATTTGGAGTTGTCACAGATATGGTTCTGTAATTATACAAATAAATACATGTCGTGGATTCACTAATTAATTGAACGCTATTGAGCTAATGGAAATTAATGTTTAATCTATTGGTAGTACTCAATGTTCATCAACTTTCGTCAATTAAAATCTATTACTAGATTTGTGTGTGTGTGTGTGTGTGTGTGTGTGTGTGTGTGTGTGTGTGTGCAGTTCCTCGGTACATTGTGGCATGTGGCTTTGGAGAGTAATATTCCAGCTTCTCCTGCTTATGGAGTGTATGTTTCACACAATGTTGATTCGTTACGCGAGAGCTAGCACAAATTATATACAGACTTTCTCATTAGACATAGTTATCTCCGTGACTGCCTTATCAATCAAGGTTTCAAAAACATTCCGTCTCATACGATCAACAAAAAAGTTCTTTAATAGATATCAGTCCCTTGTGGAAAAATTTAAAGCTTCAGTCCGAACTCTGATTCAAGATTTTTTTTTACTTAGTACTGGGATGATCATTTCTTTTAACTGTCTACGACCTTTCAATAGCAATAACTCTTGAGTTGCTACCGGACACTACCGCAATGGAAGGGGAGGTTTGGCATGCCATTTAACCGGTTTAACCCACCATTTCGTTTGAAATACCTGCACCAAGTCAGGACGATTGCGGTTGACAATTTTTCCGGTGATTTCCTACCTGATTTGTCTTTTTTTCTGATGGACTTCGGCTCTTGACAATTCTGTTCGTTAATTTTGTTATTACCCCACTTTGATAGAGAGTTTAATTTTTAGGAGATATATATTTTTCCATAGGCCAGGAAGCCGGTCATTTCCATTTACTGGTATTTGAGGCACTAATTTCTGCCTTTAATTAAACAAGCTTTCTTATCTCAAAATCCGTTTTATTTATGAAGTGCAAAAATAAAATATGGAACTTCATGTTTATGCATATTGGATAGTCATTGAATAATACATTTAACATTACGTAGACAGAAAAACCTTCTCAATGATTATGTTTGTATTGTTTCTAGTGAATGTAAAAAAATGTCGAAACGACAATTTGCATTTATTTAGTTTTTCTTTGCTTCGGATTTTTATATGATTTGCTTCATCAAATCATATATATTATTGTTGTTTTTGTTGTCAATGGCAATATTAATGCAGAATTTGTGTAATTGGCATTACATAACAATGTGATTTTTCACTACTCGATTGGTAAGGCATTTTAATACTAGTAAATTGTCAACTAAATACAGGGTAGAAATTATTCCGAAATTTATTTTACAGAATCGTAATTACGAATATATAAATCCTCTAAGATTTGTTTTATTTTTACAACCAAGATCAAAATTGAAGTGTTAAATCCTGTCTCAAGGCTTGTCAAATGGTTTGTTTAATTGATATTTTTGCCAGATTACAATGTGAAAATTTAGTCCAAACACTTCCATTAAAAACAATAATACTGATATAGGAAAAGTTGTATTGTGTTGAGTTGAATATCGATATCATGAAACATTGAGACAAGTGTTGTGATCAAATTCAGGTTGCTCTCAACCTGTATCAACAAGGCTAAAATTTCTCTCGTGCAAAGCCTTTTATTTTGGAAGTATCGATAGTTATTCTATGATCATTTTCTCTTTTTAATGTTTATTTTCTGTCTGTACTGAGAGATGTAAGTTGTCGAAACGGTCATTTGAATTACTCAAACTTAGTGCAATAATGATAGTTTTGTTTGGTTTTTCAAACGACTTAAAGAAATGTGGAAATTCATTAATAGGGACTTTATGACCAATCGTCAACCTTTTTTAATGATGAGACGATTTTATACTTAATATGTGTCTGGGAGTCATGATATACTAATTTCCGTTTTATTGGTCAACAATTATATTTCAAAATATATGATGTCAATGTATAGTGGAAGTTAAGGTCCTTCGAACTGTAAGATTTTGACAGTGTTTAAGTTTAGTTAAGCTCTAGTACAACGAATACTGAAGCAACAGCTAACAGATCACTTTGGATAAAAACAAATCATATCTTACTTTAATGGCCAAACTGTTCCTATGTTACCTAACACATATATAACAATAAATCAATTAAAACAGACGCATTCAATCTCAAATTTAAATTATAAGATCTGTTCAAAAATGACTCCAAAATATCGTGAAACACAAGCCCTAATTTGGAAAATAACTTAAGATATAGATAGACGCAGGTAAGGAATATGACAAACAAATTGGCTTAGAAAGAGAAATAAAAGTAAAAACTTTCCGACTGGAACAGGTCATGTCATTGACTGTAGCTAAAAAGCGGCGGTTTAATACGACCATGAGCCAAAACTCTTAAAACAAATTCGAAGATCCCGATAAAGGAAAACATTGTCATATCTGATATTGTACCAGCTGACAATGCCCATAAAATTGTCACATTTCTGAGACCCAACTTTGACTGCTTTCAATTTTCAATGCCACTACAACTCCACACAATACCAAGGAAGGACACCCTTACCAATCATTAGATAGTATTATCTTTTTTGTATCATGAGGATAATAAGAAAATTACCGAACAGAAGTGTCAAGAGTCGAAACCCAAAGGGCAAAAAAGGCAAAGCAGGTGCAGAAGTACAGGAGAATCAACAGCAATGGTCCTTGACTTGGTACAGGCATTCAAAAAGAAATGGTGGGTAAAACCCGGTTTTATAGCGCGTTAACCCCCTCCCCCGACCCCTTTTCAATTGCGCTAGTGTTCGGTAGCAACTCAACAGTATTTGTTTTTGAAAGGTGATAGACAGTAAGAAATATATATTCATTTCAAGTACTAGGTTTAAAGGGAATCGGGAATAATAGTTGGGACCGAAAATTCGAATTTTTCCACAAGGGACTGATTTCTATTAAAGACTTGTTAATGTTTGTATAAGACAGAATTTTTTGAAGCCTTGATTCATAAGTACGCATAATTTGTACTAGCTCTCGAGTAACGAATTAACTGTGAAACATACACTCCGTTAGCAGGAGAACTTGGAATATTGCAGCTACGTTTCTTGTATCAAATGGGTATTACTCTATTTAATTGACCTGAACGGTCATGGGTCAATTATATCGGGATTATTCGTGTTAAAATTACCTACAAGACAGAGAACATTAAGCCACGCCCAACCTGTTCAATAAATTTGAGTAATATCTAAGTTAAATAATTGACAACTAACAGACAGTAAAACATCGGTAGATCTTCCAAATGCACACCGATATCCTTCCTAAGCTCCACCTACATTTCTTTCTGTCGTCAAAGATGCCCTTAAGGTAAATATTGAGATGAATTACATGTGGATCCTAAAAAAAACATGTTTTGGTGACTAATGTTAACTGTGTTATAGGTCTCATGTTCATTTACTCCAATTGTTGAACTATCTATCTTCAACTAAACTTAGCGTTTGATTTTTCTACACTTTATACTACTCTCCCAAATGATAATTCAAAGTCAGTCCTCAAGGATTGAATACACCAAGTTTTCTGTACTTAAAAGGTCAAACAAAGCTTAAGATATTCATATTTTGGACCAGGTAAAGATAGAGCTTATTTTGTTTGACGTTACGCTTATTTCAAGTATAAAGAGGGGGTAGTAATAGCAATGCTGGAGGGTTTAGTTTATAACTCTGAGGACAAGTATTCCAGTAGACTATAGGGATACCTATGGGGAATACGTCTAAGTCACTTTAAGCCGATTGGTTTCTTCATTCATGTGAAGTCAGGTTTATACAAGTGTTTGTTCAAAATCATACAAAGGTTAGTTCAGAAAGAAAATAATAAGCTGGCCAAGCCTTTTAAATTCTAAATACCGAAGTAACTGTGAATTTTGTTTCTACATATGCACGTGTCTCCAATGCAGATAAAATCAGAACATTTGGAAGTCCATAAACCCATATATCCCGAGTTTCTTTCGTTCTCTATGTTTGTCTTTTGTCATTTTATTTTCTTGTGCAGTTCTCTGGTGGATTGTGACATATGATTGTAAAGTTTGGCATTGTAAGTGTTACCTGTTATCTTTTATTCATAAAAATGATGTTTTTTTTTCATTTAATAATCCTTAGTTTCAAGATAACCTTAATCTTATACACCCAAATGAACTCGAAATTACACACTGATACGCCATCATCAGCATCACAACTGGTGTTGAGAACACTGGAAGTGAAGTCTGAAAACAAAACCTTACAACAAGCCTGATAATTTCAAATTGCGAAATTACCGTCTGAAAAAACGTATACACCAATGTAATGATCAATCACTGTTGCAATTGTCCCTACTGAAAATTTACGGCCGTCATGGTGATTTATAATGTTTCTATTTCACAAATGAGGATAGATATCTTTGAGTAGATCCAGAGTTTATTACTAAAATAACAAACACCGGCAGTGTGACATATGCCACTTGTTGTACAGATCATGCCGACACTTCCGAAGTACCTGGTGATCTCTCCTGATTTTGAACAGGTTCAGACTGATAGTGATATATTTTTGTGGTGTTCTTATCATTTTCGCTCGCTGTTATGTTTTTTGTCATTTTGTCTCCATTTTATAAATGCTATAAAAAGGAAATATCTTTAATGGCTAAGAATTACAATTACGTGCCACAATCTGCCAAAGGAAAAACACAAACAAGATAAAAGATAAACGTCAACAGCGATATGAACTCTGGAAAGCCGGACTTGGAGCCGACCCTTGCAAAAGCCAACGGTAGGGTTAAACCGAATTATGGATACGCAAATATGAATTGCCGTTTCTTTGGATTTTTTTTCTTCTGAATCCTCTTTTTCCCGTTTGCTTCGGTTTTTGTTTGCCGATTTAATCTTTAATATATTGTTTATTATAGTAATACAAGTGCCTTCGGCTCAAATAACTTTTCTTTACAAAGAGTGTGCGAATAGTAAAAATCGCCATTACATTTTTACCTTCGAACAGTTGAGGGCATGTTGTTGCATTTTCCCTTTCTTCCTCCCCTTTTCTCCTTTCTCTCGTCCCTTCTTGTTTCTCCATCTTTACCTCTCCTTTCTCCCGGTCTCCCTTTTCTCTGTCCGCCAATCACAGTTCAATTTATTAGCTAGCTTGTCTGTGAAAAATTTTGTTCCAGCTGAATTTCCGACACTCATTTAAGCAATAACAAGTGATGACATTTAAAGTCTGTTTCAGTTCCTTTAGATAATGGAAATTTTGTAGTTTCTGCTTTATTTGAACATTAATTTCTCTAAAGTTTTGCATGTAGATCAGGAATGACCATACATAACTGAAAATGACACTGTTACGATTAAGGACTTGCAAATAGCGCTGTGTACATGTGAATTTTCTAAGACAGGCTAAAAAATCTAAATAACAAAATACCGAAGTTACTGTTAATTTATTTTATTTTCTGCATAAGTGTTGGATTTTTCTATTTTGAGGGCGAACAGGCAGGTAGATTTAATCGATAGGCAATATACATTTGGTAAATACTAGATCACCTGTCGACAGGTAAAAGGTGACACTACCCAAGTCAGATTAGTCCGTTCTCCGTGACAATCGCGCGCGGTAAATATTTTCCATTTAAACATAATAGAGAATTTAAAAAAGTTGTTTTTTCTCAAAAGTATATGAATTGTTAATAAGTAATTACCGAATTTAGAAGTGTACGGTATTTTTACATAGTCATGCAAAATTTTGAGCCGAAATATACAGCAATGCAGTCAGGAGAATGAAAATTCCATTATTTAAGGGAAGTGAAACAGAAGTTAATTCTAAATCATCACATAGCTATTTCCCAAAAAAGTGCCTTCACCAAACTTCTGATGTTATCTGTCTGCACAGAAGATCATACATTTATTGAAATACACCATGCTTTAAGAGCTGAAATGAATATTAATAAGTGTAACACGTCCATCGGTTTTATTAACAGAAACACCTGTAAATATCCACCATAGGACTCCTGACAATTCAATGTACCGATGCTTCTTGTGTATCACAGCTGTTTACATTTGCAGATCCAGAGGGGATTCAGGGCTGGAATACGACCTATTTTCTTGAAAAATATTCAATATCGTACAAAATTTAGGCAAAACAAACAAAAATTAGACAATAATTGGCCTTTATCCCCATTTTTTCTAGAATCTCATGTCATTAAAACCCTTTTTTAGATGCTGAATTCGCCAGTGTATTTAATAGGATAAAGTAAGCTGAAATAATATATCAATTCAGGGGGTCGGGGGTATGTACCCTTTTTCTGCCAAAGAAAAAAATGTGGAAATTCCGTATTGAACTATCCATATACCTGTTATTTACATATTTTCGAATTTCAATTGGAAACTAGTATATTTATAGAATTTTATTTTAAAAAATAGCCAACTTATTTCCTCTTTGTCATTTCTTATATCAATAAAACATTTGGATCATAACCAAAAGGTCTTCATTATTCTTATGGTTACAATATTCTTTAAAAAACTCGTACCTATTTTGACTACGTCTGAATAAAAAATCCTTGTAACTATAATAGGTACCTAAATAACATTATTGCAAATACTGTGATGTTCACTAAAACTTGCACATCTATACTGTTAACAATCAATGGAGTAAATGCACAGGAAACAAAGTGGTAAAACCAAACAACGGAGCAACGCTTGTATTGTTCTTCTTTATCTTGAAAGTCACTACGAGAGCTTCGTCATGGATGCAGGGTAGTCGACAAACATAAAATCAACTGACACAGTGATCTTGCAATTGTTGGCATCCGTTGCCCGACAAACAATTAAAGAAGTCAATCACAACATATATCAACCACGTGGCATTATCGAATCAATTGATATACGTATATTGGCCCTCAGCTTGAAATAACAAAATTTTCAACTATTTTGTGAGTTCATTTATGTTGACCCTGATATCAATAAATATTTTCTCTCATTCACCAAAACTCAACAATACTCATCGATTAAAACACATCGGCAAACCGAAGTTATAAGGATGAAAACGGGAATTCCAAAATCAAAAATAAAATTCACGGCAATTCATATCCAACACAAATTGAGAAAGTATGACAAAGACAAAACAAACAAAAATGAACAAGCTTAAGAACGCCAAAAACCAAAGAACAAGCAGCAAGAACATTTAGAAAATCAGTTATCACAAGGTGCTCCGGAAGGGAAGCATGATTTGCTCCGCGCGGAACACCCAAAGCAAGTACTTGAATGTCACAGTCGATGTTTGTCGGTCCGGTAATAAACCCTGAATCTAACCGAAGAAATCCATATCATTTGTTAATTCATGGTGACGACCATAAAACTTTTTGAGGGGGTAGACCTCGGAAGTCCTAAAATTTTTCAATCGTTTAATTTTTTTGATATTTACAGTATTTAAGCTAAAGATGTCCGTATAAACTTTAAGCAATTTTCAACAATTTTTACCCTTCTGTTTTGTGTCTAGTGGTCATCAAAGATAGTATGTTTCCTCATATTATTTGGTCCGTTCAGGACTTGCTTCTTGTATATAAAATGGGCTCTAATTGAAATTGTGTTTGATATAAAACTATCCCAAATGCAAAATCCAGTAGTATATGCAAGTGTGAAAGTAACATGAAATAAAAAGATAAATTTCAATAGTTTGAACTGAAATACAAGGGTGATTTGGTCCATATAGACTGAAAAATTTACCCAATTTTTATCAGTATTAAACATTTCTTGTAAAAAATTGAGTCGTTTAATTTTCACCAAAAAGGAAATAAGTGTATGTAATAATTAATGAAATTTTAGAGAATTTTAGAGAAATCTACCGTTGCATTTTTCAAAAATTAGAATCAAGTGACAAAAAAATTAACAAATTTCCCGAAACTGTGCTTTGAATTACCTCCCTTGAAAGAAATCTGAGTTTTATATATTTTTCATTATTTTTAGATATCATTGCACAAAATGTAGAGTTAGTAATAAATATATGGCTGTTAGGTATATGACTTACTTGACAAAAAGAATATTTATTGCATTTGTGATTTTTTTTACTATTTTGAAATTTTAATTATACCTATCACAATGGTGCTAATTATTTATGTAATACTATGAAAGTGAAATATAGAGTTATCTCCCCTTACCCCAAGCTTACTCCATTAAACGACAATAGATTCACGTCTTCCCGGATTTGACTACCGACTTAAACATTTTCCTGGATTGACCTACTCACAGGGTGACGGGTGCTGTTAACAGAGCAGGACATGCTTACCCTTCCGGAGCGCCTGATGTCACTCTCAGTTTCACTGGAGTTCACACTGTGAGTGCTGTGTTTTGAATGTTGTGAATTCTGTTTCTGTGCTTTGTGTCTGTCTAGTGTCGTTGTTTTGTGTCTGGCGTCATTGTTTTCTGTGTTCTCGTTTTGGCCATGCCTTTGAACTTCATTTTTTGTAAATTTCACTGTTTTGTTCCTTTGGTATCCTACTGCCGTTGTTTTGCAATAGTTTCTGAACATACCCTTGATGTATAAGTTTTTTGAGACAGTAATTTCGCTCTGTTGACAAAATCGTTTTAAAACAATGTGAAATCATTTCTCTAGATCTTTCATGTGGTTAATTTAGTATACAAATTACATGGACCAAATAACATAGTTAATAATGCGATCATGCTAACATAATTTGGAGTTTTGTGATAATAAAACGACAATAAAATTTAAAATTATCAAATGTTGTCAGTTTTAATGATGTTGCAGTTATGACATAATTTTTGTACTGTTAATGCATATTGAAAACAAGTACAATCATACCGACTTCTAATTCCATTAGTGGTTATAAAAATAACATGCATAACCAAAATTAGTTAAGGAGAAATGAAGAACATTTTTTGGAATGCTCATAAAAATAACAGACCAAAATATATATAATACAAAAATACCGAAGTTGCATAAAAAGCAGTAAATTTCGTTATGCAGTATACGTGTAACTTTCTGTAACACGTGTAACATGCTGTAACTTTAAACAAGTGAAGAGTATCAATGCAAGAATACAAAACAATATGCCACACTATAAGGACGCGTAACATACCATTATTGTGTTGTTAGAAATGTTTGTATCAACACTGTACACAAAAGAACTAAGTGGGTCAAGGTAGGTGTTTCTTGCTTTATTTGTATGAACATTGTAGACATTAGGATTGAGTGAATTATGGTAAGCGTTTCTTGCTATATTGGTTTGAACACTGTAGCAGTAAAGACTAAGTGGGTTAGGGTAGGCGTTTCTCGATATATTCGTATGAACACTGTGGACATTAGGACTACGTGAGTTAGGGCAGGCGTTGTTTGCTATATTCGTATCAACACTGTAGACGAAGGGACCAAGTGGGTAAGGGTATGCGTTTCTTGCTATATTCGTATGAACACTGTAGACAAAGGGACTAAGTTGTTAAGGGTATGCGTTTCTTGCTATATTCGTATGAATACTGAGACATAAGGACTAAGTAAGGGTAGGCGTTTCTTGATCTGTTCGTATGAAACTGTAGACATCAGTTGAGTTGGTTAGGGTAGGCGTTTCTTGCTATATTCGTATGAACACTGTAGCAATAAAAACTAAGTGGGTTAGGGTAGGCGTTTTTTGCTTCATTCGTATGAACACTGTAGACATTAGGACTAAGTTAATCAGGGTAGGCGTTTCTTGCTATATTCCTATGAACACTGTAGATAATAAGACTTAGTTGGTTAAGGTATGTATTTTTGCTATATTGTTATGAACACTATGGGCATAAGAACTTGCTTTTCTCGTATGAACACTAGGTGGGTTAGGCTAGGTGTTTATGCTATATTCGTATGAACACTTTCGGAAGCAGGTTAGGCGTTTCTTGATTAGCTGCGGAACTGTAGCTCTGTTGGTTCCTTTATATTTGTCTGATTTGGCGGACCATAGAGCTTCAGATTTTCCCCTATATAAAAATTGTGATTCTTGCGACTTGAATTCTGTCGGAGGTTTTGACAACCTGGAGTAAAGAAGGCATAGCTAGTGGGTATTTTTCGTTTCTTTTGATAATTTTCTTAAACTTACAAATTTAATTATGCAAGGTGAGTCATAATTTTCTAAAGGAAATAAAGGAAATTGTCCAATAAGAGGCCACAGTCCCCAATTAATCTCGTCGTGCTTTCTAACAAAAATCCGGTTATTATTTTTTTTAAATCACACCATTTTCAGCGATATGAAACTTCGCGTGCTTGAAGCACACTATAATCGGATTGACATATCTACTTGTCAGGAAAATTGTCCGCTGGGTTTCGCATACTGGCCTTCAATTATCGTTGCATGTGTAACACTTCAATGTTCAGCCACTGTTGCAGTTGTCACTACAGAAGTTTTACGGTCGTCACCATGATTTGACTGACTGCTACAATGTTTCTATTTCATTCAAAGATCAGAATAGATATTTGCGGGTACACCTAGAGTTGATAACCGGACTGACAAACACTGACTGTGACAAAACTGAACCCATCTTTAAGAATTACGTATTGTCGTTTTCTCTCCTTTCAAGATTGTGGTTATGGAGTTAGTAGTCTACCTGTAATGGGTTTAATTCGTATGTTTTTATACTAGAGGGAAACGGGACAGATAAAGGGAATGTTTGGGTTCCCATAAACCGGTTTCACTCTACCACTGGCTTTGGTTGGGCCGTTACGAAGTCCAACTGTCCCGGGTTTATTTCGTTGTCTGCTTATGTCTTTTGTCTTATACGTGTTTTTCCTGAGTAGTTCCCTGGCAGATTGGGGCATGTAATTATAATTTACAGCCATTGAAGGTGTTTCCTGTTATCCATTTTTTATACCCCCCGAAAACAAAGTTTGGGGGTATATAGGAATCACCCTGTCTGTCTGTCCGTCTGTCCGTCCGTCTGTCCGTCTGTCCGTCTGTTCACACTTCTCGTTAGCGCAACTCCTCTTAAACCACTTGAAGGATTTTGATGAAACTTTACACAAAGGAAGGACATTATATGGAAATGTGCATGAAGGAATATAATTATTGTCCGAAACCAGGAAGGGGAGATAATCCGACTTTGACTTTTCGTTGATTCCCTATTTATGGGTTACCTCGTAAGCGCAACTCCTCTTAAACCACTTGAAGGATTTTGATGAAACTTTACACGAAGGAAGGACACTATATGGAGATGTGCATAAAGAAATATAATTATTGTTCAAAACCAGGAAGGGGGGAAAATTGAACTTCGACTTTACGTTGATCCCCCATGTATTGGTTACCTCGTAAGAGCAACTCCTCTTAAACCACTTGCGCAACTCCTCTTTAACCACTTGAAAGAATTTAATGAAACTTTATACAAAGTAAGAACACCATATGGAGATGTGCATGAAGGCATATAATTATTGTCAGAAACCAGGAAGGGGAGATAATTCAACTTTGAGTTTTCATTGATTCCCTACGTATGGGTTACCTCTTACGCACAACTCCTCTTAATCCACTTGAAGGATTTTGATGAAACTTTAGACAAAGGAAGAACACTATATGTAGATGTATAAAATGTCAAATAGCCTGAAAAGGGTGAATTTTATATTTGTCTGATTTAGACAGAGTGTTTTCATTGGAGCCCTTGTGAAAAGTTTTTTCTTGAAGATTATATCATTGTGTCCACACTTGTACTGTGTCTGCACCTGTATTGTGTCCACACCAACTTAATTTTGCACTTACCATATCGATTCAGGGTTCAATAAGCGGGGGGGTATCTTTGGCTGCCATTCGGCGACAGCTCTTGTTAAAATTTACACTGACAGTGTGCCTCGTACCACGGGTGGAGCAGATCATGCTTACCCTTTCGGAGCATCTGATGATACCGCAGCTTTTGTAGGGGTGCATACTGCTGGTGCTTTAGTTGTGTGGCGTTCTTGTTCATTTTTGTCTATTTGTTTTTCTCTTTGTCATGTTGTCTCAATTAGTGTTGGATATGACTTGCCGAGAGTTTGAAATCCCCCCTTTCATCTTATTCTCTTCGGTATTCGTTTGCCGATGTGTTCAATATAGTTAGAATACGGACGGAATATTGACCCTTGAATTTTGCGAGTTCCTGTTCAAGAAATGTCAATTTTAAATGTTCAAAGACATAGTTCAGACACCCTTCAGTGCGAAAATACTTATAAACATGAACATTCTGCACTAGAAAGTACACAATTAAAATTCAAAAAATGCACGTTTTTATGATAGGGAATATATTCGTATACCACGAGACAACTTCAAGATGAAGAACAACAATAAAAGCGTTGTTCCTTTGCTAATTTACCATGTATTTGTAGAGACTTTGTCTCATTTGCATTTACTCCATATCCCTTCATTGATAAACACATAATTTGCATCTAGAAATGTAATCCCACCATTTTTTGTAGGCATTTTTAATATCACAGTCACATGACATTCCAAGAGTCGGCAATAAATTGCGGGCCTTTCCGGAAAGGATATCTCAAATTAAATAAAAATGTTTCTAAAATACAGATAAATTGATCAGTTCCATTTAAAAGGCTTTAAAGAAGTGGGAATGGTTGATAATCAAGCAAGACATTTGCCAAATACTGCCCTAAATATAGCCATTCCGGATACGATTTGGCATTAAGTCTCGCCTCCCGAAATGTATCACTCCCAATGAGATTGATGCAGCAAGATTGTCGAAGGCGGTATGACCCAAAACGATGACGTTTGTTATGCTAATGAGCAGAAATAAATATTCATAGGTAAATAAATATGGAAGGTTACGGATAAATATCTAAAGACACGCAATAAATATACGCGACTGCCACCGCTTGTTCGTATGTCCCTTCAAACCATATTAAAGGTGCGCATAAGTTTTGTAGCGAAAAATCGCAAGATTTAATAGGGTGAAACCAGTAGCTATATGGTCCGCAACTATAAAAAAATCATTTCATAAAAAAACACATCAGCTTAGAGCTTCAGTTCTGCAGCTATTTCTTAATATGCATGCATTGCCCATCATTTTGAAAAAAAACTTAAACATATAACTGATAATAAAGAATAACCGACTTAAAACCTTTCAATCAATTTGTATTGTTCAGGTTTGTCTTTTAATTTAATATGTATGTCAACTTTTGAACTATTATAAAAAATGCATTTACATTTGCACTTTGTAATAAACTTCGGATTATTTTATACTGTGAAGAGAAGTGATGCCAATGTTGCGTTAATAGTTCGTCACTTGATGTTATGTTGTAAAGCAAGTTGATGCCCTTTTCCTTTAAAAAAATGCATTTTAAAACATTACAAAAACAGTAAACACCTACAACGGCCGAAAACTACAATCACATGCCACAATTCACAGGCGAACTCCAACAGAAAAACAATAAAAGACAAACAAAATCAAAGTCAGGAACTCGGGATAGTCGGACTTGGTACTGGCACTAACAAAAGCCAGTGGAAGGGTTAAACCGGTGTGTGTGTATATCCGATTTAATCATCATGTTGATGATAGTACTGTATTATATATTCGAAAAATAAACTAAAGCATTATATAAACAGATGCTGGAAATAAAATGAATGGAGTAGTTATAATTAATTTTCAATTACGAAGCAAAAGAAATTATTAAGTCGCTTGAGATTTATTTTCTTTCAAATAAAAGTAACGTAGTTATGGTAGTTAAACTATCAATTTCGGGCAAAAAAATGTCACTGCTATTTCCACATCCTTTTTATTAGCTTATCATAAAAGCTTATTACTGTTGAATATTGATAATTTCAGTAAAATTCAATTTGACTGATTGTGTTAAAATACATAAATCATGAATTAAAAATGACTGTTATTATACTTCGAGATAATTGAACGAATACTTTAATTAGTGATTAAAATTATCACAAAATTTTCTCTTAATTTGTTTTTATTAAAGGTTCATTCCATTAAGAAAATTTTATAAATATAGGCGTAAGTTCTGAGCTTGATTCAAATAAAATAGCCATTACTCATAGTCATTACTCATAATCATGTAGATGTCATTTTGAGAACCTTTTCGTTTTTGAAAAAGCAATTCAGTTGTACCCATATTTTTGGTAAAAATACAAAACGAACCATAAAAATCTAAACGGTACAAAGTCATTACCCTGTGCATTTTGAAATGAATAATTATGATTATTTTTTGCAATATGTAACTTTAGATTTTCGGGGGTAGGGGGGTGGGTGGGGTGGGCTTGGATGATTTTTGAAAATAAAAATTTAATCTTGGTGCCAGTGTAAATAAATATTCTTATCCTACTTGTCATTAGAATTAATAATGTGATTTTTATTTGAAGAATAAATTTTTGTTGTAAATGTAATAAAACATTTGATGTGAAATTTGGCGAAAATAAATAATTTGTTTGAGATTCTCGTTAAAACAAATAAACTTTCTAGGCAAAATCGCCCAACCTCCTCCTGAAAAATAAAATGGTCGTCCCCTTACAAAATAAGAGAAATAAGCTATAATAATCTGTATTGGAATTTTTTTTATGTCAATAAGACACGCCTTTGTAACGGGGACGACTGACATGGACTATTTCTTGCTTGGTCAATCTGAAATCTAAATATTGAATATTTATATGGAAAGCCGTTGTGGAATTTATTCCCTATTTATTGAT